>VVHJ01063810.1:74672-86505 GCA_015107715.1 Tylochromis polylepis
TCTGTGGTAATGCTCTGTTAATTGAGCCCAAACCCTAAGCTGGATATTTACCCATGCTCAGCTCCTTGAATGCCTGCTGATTGGTCAAGATTTTTGTCAGCACAGTCCTCATTGCTCCTCCCATCTTTGTAAGCTCCTCCAGGAAGGAGATCTGAGGCTCCAGCTGTTGCAAGACTTTCTGTAGATCTCTCTCAGTTGAGGTGTCTGGTAAAACAAGATAAGAGATCCGAGAGCCGTGAGACCCAGCGCTCCGTGAAAGTAACTCTAGGTGTAAATTGTTGTATAACACTTGTATAAGGCTTGCACAGCAGGTCATGTTTTCTATCTTACATAATATCATATCATATATAAACCACTGAAGTTAAAGTAAATGAAAGTGTCCTGTGTTGTACTTTCAATTGGTGAATATTTGAAGACAACCACAAATTAAAGTCATAGGTTCAGTTTATGTTGGTTAAGAAGTATTGTACTTCATGCGTCTGTCATGACTGTTTTCACCTGGTTCAACATATCCATCTCTCAGATACTGTATGATACACAGGATAAAGCGGGGAAGAACCATCTCAGACATCAAGAGAAGGTCTCGGGGTATTGAGGGGATATTTTCCCCAGTTCTCAACCGATGCCTTCGACAAAACCTGTCAGAGGAAAGGAAAAAAATTTTTTTTAAAGTGTCACACAGAAAGGAAATTCCTCTCTTTTGCCATCTCCTTCAAAAATATTCTTTTGTTTTAAATGCTTTGAGTCCAAAATTCCAGCAACACCTCATCTTTCATCAGGGTACATTTGACTGCTTCTGCTGTTCCTTCATGCGCATCAAAAGTAGATAAAGTTGTTCCAAAAATTGCTAGCATGTTTTAATTATCAGGGAGAAATTGAGTACAATTTGCATTCAGCTTCTGTAACAGTCCAAAGGTCTGAGCAGTTTTCTTTTCAGTTTATTTCATGAATATACTGTTGTGATATGTACTGGATTGGGCTTTGGGTAATAATGGTTGATGAAGGTGGGAACTAAAGGGTTATTCACAGCAGCACACACTACCACACCTCTTTCTCATACATCATTAAATATCCATACACAAACTTTATGAGCTAATGAATCAGTATGACACAAACATAGTCTAACATATGAATAATTTGTTATTGAAGATCATAAGACTGTAATTTATATATATATATATATATATAAACTGATCCTCTGTTCATACCACTCAGATTATATATGTACACTCATATAATCTATTTATGCAGATTTCATAATCTGTAAATAACGCATGTAAAGTGCATTACTGCTCAATTCCACATATTTACAACCCTGATATATACATCACATATTTATAAAGATAAGGTCCAATCTTACTCTTTACATGTTCAAAAATTACATATGTTTCTACATAATTTATGCATATGTAAGTATGTATATATTCATATATGTATTTGTATGTGTGTGTGTGTGTGTGTGTGTGTGTGTCAGTATAATTATCTGTTATTTACACTTTATGCACCATTTGAGGGACTATAACTATAATTTCGTTATGCTTACTTAATAACAGCACGTTGAATCGCTAGATAAGTTTTTACTCAGTTACATAGTGTTTTGCTTCCCACGTAACAAACTAAATGATCATCTCACGATAATCAGGCCAACTCTGGAAGCAGGCTAATATTTTACTACATTATTTTATCTAAACCGCGAGTGGAAATTAAGTTTTATGAGTAGGAGGAAACTGTAATCAAGAACAGAGATATGATGTTGAGTCAGACGGGAACAGAGACAGTCGCTGTTCAGACATTAAGATAAAATGATGGCACTTGCTTAACTATAATTCAGACTTTGACAGCAGAAAGGAGACCACACCATATCTAAACAGCCACAGACAGAGAGGCACACGGAAACCTGTAGCTACACCTCCCAGTACCCAGTATGGTGTATCGTTGGTGTTTAGCTAGCCTAGGTAACCCTTAGCCCGGGGGTTGTATTTATAAATGACAGGAGCATCGCCGGATTAAAAATTGTTGTCCCCCTGCAGCAGCATCTAATAAATTTATATGGAAACTGTCACTGACAACACACATGAAAAAATGTCACTGGCTGCGCCGGGTTAGCATAGCCGGGTTAGCTCGCTCGGACTTACCCACTCTCTCGCATGACATTACTGTCTCCACAGTCACAGGCCCCACCAGCCTGGCTCCGGAACATGTTGAAATCATGGCCCGTGTGGTCTCCGTTATTGAAGCACTCGGCACACAACGACATGCACGGAGAGATGCCACAGGTCCGGCATCGATATGCCACGAAATTAGCCGTCCAAACCAAGCCGCACAGAGTCGCGTTGTCATAGGAGCGGACCGTTTTGCAGAACTCCTCGAAACCTTCGCCTCCTGCAATCAGACATTTACACCAGTCAAGAGCTTCTGCGTCCGCCGCTGGTTTTTCGGGATTCAGCACAGCGTCAAGAAGCTCCTGCAGTTGCCGGACTCCGGAGCTATTGTCAGTCCGGTTTAAGTCTGCCTTCAAGTGGGCGGCAGTGGCTTTCTTGTCCCGGCGCAGCAGCGACGCCGCCATCATGCACTCTGGCTTGTTGTCCACAAATTTATTTTTGTTGTCTTGTTTCCATGTTCTCGGGTTTTCTCGCGATACGGCTGATTACGTCGTTGTTGGCTAGAGAATTTCCTGAAGTAATTTCCGCTCCTTGTACTTCATGTACTGCAAATAAATCTACACAGTTAGTATTTGACCTACTTAAACCTAGTATTGGAATTTGGTGTTACAGAGACCGTTATTTATTTAACCATCTGAACCTGTTTTACTGAGTTGTTAGGGGTTTATTTTTGTTTATTTTTTGTGGGGGTTGAGTTTTTGAATCTTTATCTACCTTCTTTTTTAAGTTTTATTTTTTGTAGACACATCTAATAGGAGAGGGGAAAATAGAAAAAATCGCAGAACTAACAAAAATCTAAATGTGTAAAAAATATTTATCACATACATTAAATTCGCTTTAAGCCATAAGACTTAAGGTACATACATATAATATAATATATGTTCAATTTTGATAATGCATGAGGAGGTCAGGAGTGGTAGAAAACTTTGCAAAAGTAGTGCAGGACATGAACGAGGACAGTGAAATGGTGAGGACTGCCCCTGCTTGTTTCCAGTAGTGGTTGACAGATGAGGTCGGGACTCTTCATGGACTATGACGTTTGCAGATGACACCGTGATCTATAGTGAGAGTAGGGAGCAGGTGGAAGAGAGGGTGGAGAGGTGGAGGTATGCTCTAGAGAGAAGATGAATGAAAGTCAGTAGAAGCAAGACAGAACATGTGTGTGAATGAGAGGGACACAGGTGTAACAATGAAGCTGCAAGGACTGGAGGTAGTGAAGACAGAAGGGTTTAAATACCTGGGGTCAACCATCCAAAACAATGGACAGTGCACAGGAGAAGTGAAGGAGAGCGAGCTAGAGCTGTCAGAGCTGAGGTTTTCACTGCAATGACCTGAATAGACAAGTTTAGTGTCCCTGTCACAGGGACAGTTCACCTCGAGCATTTTTGAGGCAAAGTGGAGAGATGGTTTGGACGTGTGCAGAGAAGGGATAATGGATAAAAGAGGAAGGCCACAGAGAGGATTCATGGAGTGGATTCATATAGTGAAGGGGGACATGTGCAACAGAACAGGATACTGGAGGAAGAATGAGATAGAGGTAGATTATCTAGTGTGTAATCTGCTCTAAATGGAGCAGCCAATAATAACAACAACAATAATAATAATAATAATAACTAGAAAAATGTGCATTTCCTGCAAAAAATGCTGTGTGAACGCATATTTATTTAATAAATAAATAAAAAACAATAATAAAAACAACAGAACCAAACAAACTTGGAGAAGGGGGCTTTGGCTTTGTAACCAAATGTCGCAATAAAGAAACCAACCAAGCCGTGGGTATTAAAGTCAACAAGAGCCACCCTGAAATTCTGCAACAGGCAAAACTGGAAATTTTCCTCCTGGAGCAGCTGCGAGGCTTGGATCCAGATACCTGCAACAGTGTTAAATGGAACAGCTTTTTCCTTGACGGGGAGCATATCTGCTTAAATTTTGAACTCCTTGATCAAAGCCTGTGAGACTACATAGAGGACCGGAATAACCAGGGTCTCCCCATAAAAGAATTCAGGCCAATTTTACATCAACTCACAAATGTTCTTTCACCTGGGTTCTCTGGGAATAGTGCATGCTGACCTCAAACCTGGAAACATAATGGTTGTGGACCGCCATCAGTCTCCTGTCAAAGTCAAACTTATAGACTTTGGCCTCGCATGTCCCATGTCTGCAGTGAATCCTAGTGACTGTGTGGGGACGGTTGGTTATAGTGCACCTGAGGTTATGCTTGGCATTCCATATAATGAAGCAACTGACATGTGGTCCCTGGGGCTAGTAGCTGTGGAGCTTGCTACAGGGGTGCCACTCTACCCTGGAGAAAATGATTATGATGTTTTGAAATTCATCATAGACACGCAGGGTCAGCGACCAGATCATGTTCTAGAGTCTGGCTTGTGCACTGATGACTATTTCGTAGAAGACAACTACAATGAACAGCGCTGGACATTTAAGACTGAAAAACGATTTCAATACGAGACAGGATTCCAATCCCGGGATACTCGATATATAAAACTTAAGCGTCTTGATGACCTCAAGCAAGTAATGAAAGTTAGAAGAGGACCTGAAAATGGCCAACATTTATTTGTCAGTCTAATTAAACAGATGTTGGACTTGGATGCAAACCAGCGCATAACACCCTCGGAGGTTCTCCAGCATCCCTTTTTTGACCCTGGCCTCTCAAAGAGTTCCCCCCTGCATTGACATGAGTAGCAAAGGGGGACAAAACCTTGTGGTCTCTCAGCAGCCTTCAAGCTGGAAAAGAGAAAGACCACACAGAATCAATCTCCAGCATTGCTTCTTTGACCCCGGACAAAAGTGACCAAAACACAAAACCAAACCAACAATCAAAACAACGAATGAATATGGTCTTGAACTTGGACACAGTTTTGCTTAAAATCTGGGTCAAGTTCTTACCAATATTCAAAGCGGAGCAGCGGACACCTTACCATCACATTAGTCCTTCGGTCAGACCTAAAACACCATGTTAACAAAGATAAATTCAATACAAATTGGAAATTAATTAATCAATTAACTGGATATTAATTGTTGTTTGTAATTCTTTATAAATATAGTGCTACACTTCAGCCTCCTAGTAGACATACCTGTGTTATAATTGTGAAACTCCTCTGATTTTCAGAACAGCTAACCTCTGACCTTGAAGTCAAGGTCACTGAGATTTAAACTTAACAGAAAACTTTTCAGTAGATGCAACCATGACACTGACTTGAAAATTCTACGCAGGTGTCCACAGCGCCCGCCATATACCAAACTCAATATATATATATATAAAAATATAATATATATAAAATAATAAAAATGGCAACACTATTGTCATTTTTGACAACACTATTTTGATGTTATCTAATGTAGTGCAAAAAACAAAACAAACAAACAAACAAAGAAATAAATAATGTGTATACTACATACTATATAAAATTTTAGCGGTCCACTATGACATCAAGGAACAGAAGGAACGAAGGAAGTAATTTTTATATGACAAGCTACATAGCCATAGTGTGACAATGTGCTATTACAACAGCAGTAAGCCAAAGGAATTTTAATGACCAGGAGAGCAGAGGGAGTAGGTATGGTAGTAGCAGTGCATGTGTTTGTGTGCACAGAGGGTTGATACTCTTCTAAACATCCAAATGGCAACTCCTACATTGGGAAAGGCATTAAGGCCGATTTAGCCAGCCCACAGGTGCAGCAAACCTGCAAGCCGCTTTGTAACCCACCTTCACCCTGTCAGCCACAGCAGGAAATTAAGTATAATTTCCTGGTCATATGTTCAGTGCTGTGGTTTATGTGCTGCTCTTCCCACCTTAGCCTCTCCATGCATGCATGAGTGGAGAGGTCCCAGAATAGAGCCATGTCACCAAATATATTTTACTGCACATATATCACAATCTTAATTGTTCCGCTATCATCCATAGTTCAGTCAACAGTAAAGACTTATTTGAGATTAACTTTTCAAAAGCGCAGATCCTTCAGGCTCTCCCATGTCACTGCAGTCCCAAACTTTTGATTTAATGTTGGAAAAGGCAAAAAAAAAAGAAGAAAAAAAAAAGACAAATGACAAACACTTTTTCGATTAAGAAAGTCGCCCGAATTTTGTGAGCCAAAGATGATGTTTTCAAAAGACATCATCATCATGAACCATAAACTATGCAGGGATAGAGGGAGTTCTGGAACCGCAGTGCCTCTGAGGCATTTCAAGGGCAGGAATCTAGTAATAGTCTGCAAAAGAGGTAGAAATTATATTATAAATCAACCAGAGGTCATCACATCAAGAAGGAAAAATGGTGTTTTACTAAATTTAAGAATTAAACTAAACTGAGTTCAAGTGAATCACACTTAAGGCAACAATACATGTGCACAAAGATGAGATGAAGCTAAAGATTCATTTATTGTTGCTGTACTTGGGCATTGTACAGTGAATTCATATGAGTTATCACAAATAAACTTCTGAATGACACTGGTATGTCACTCCAGCATTAACACTCTGAAGTAATCACAGGCAAAGGTAAAGAGAAATTCTTTTGGCAAAAATGTGAATAGTTTTTGATGTCACTTAAAATAATTTTCTTTGTTCTACTATTGCAAAAACATTTTTACAAAAAGAATGGTTTTGCGTTATATGCAGCCTTGTGCTACAGTAAGGGTTAGGGCTGGTGTCATCACTCATGACAACAGTGGTCCTACGCAGAGCCCACCGCCAGGCTTTGCAGTTTGACATCTGAATGTTGTAGCTGTTTACTATCACCAGGGGGCAGCGTCACTGACGACCAGTCTGTGGACTACTACTTGTGCTGCTTTGGTCGTTCAGCCAGTTGTGGAAATGAGTGAAGTTATAACATAAAAGAACTGAAATGGAGTGTGCCCATTGAAAACTTGGTTTTCGTTCCCGATGGTGGGCCACTGGGCTGAGATTTTCATGCCGTTTTTGTTTTTTATCTTTTTTTTTTTTTTTTTTTCTTTTTTTTTTTTTTTTTTTTTTTTTTTTTTTTTTTTTTTTTTTGCTTTCTTACCTTAGACATGCTCCCATGGATTCGCCATTATTTTACCACCTCCTTCTCCCTTTCTTTTTTCATTTTCTTTAGGTCTCTCAATTTTCCTTCTCTGGTCCCTTCTCCCTAATTTTCTCTCCCCCTTTCTGTTTTCCTCATCAATTCTCTCCCCCCGACATCCCCTACCCTCTGCCCATGCCTCTCTATCAATTCAATTAAGACTCTGTGGGCTTCACTGCACAAGCCAATGTTGGCTTAATGTGCCTACGGGCCCTGCTATGCTCTCTGTTGTATCCTGTTAGCTCGACAATGGCTGTGTCTCTCACACTGTTGGTTTGTCGATAAGGTAGAAGGAGTGCGCTTGTCAAATATAGACATGGAGTACACACACACCACATACTGCACTGGCAGTAAGCAGCGCACCTAAAGTATATGCCCACACGCACCACGGCAAACCCCATATCTTTGAAGTTTAGTGCCGTCAGTGAAGGAGAAATGGGGATACTTTCCTCATTTAATCAAGAACACAGCTCTAATTATTTCAGATTAAAAAACAAAGTTAAATGTCTAATCTTCTTCAAAACATTTACATAAAAGTGATTTGCATTAAAGGGATTGTTTACTTCACCAAGTCTGTTAATTCATGTTTTCTTGCAGTGGGTGTCATGTTCTGAATTAAGAACTCAAGATATTTGTGCAGGATGTGTCTCAATTTACAAAACCGCATCATTAGAAATGAAAGGAAAAGCCTGGACTTAAGCTCATGGGCCTCTCACTCAATACCAGACAACATCAAACTCGAAACGGGAATCTGGGACATTTTCATAAAATGCTCATAAGCCTGACAGTTTCATAGCTTAATATTAATTCCAGATGTGCAGCTGAGTATAACCATTACATTGCTTGTTGAGTACTCTGTGCCAGTTCTGTAAATCTGCCTTAATCCACAGATGTGATTTACAATTACAAACAGGTATAAAACAACCTGGGTAGTTTTCCTTCTCACTAGTGACCACTGAGTTCAGAAAGATCAGATTGAGTCTCCTAATGATCGTGGACCAGTCATTCATTTGCATGCAGGGCAGTTGAATTATGAACTGTCTATTTAATGACCCAAGTTACAATGACTCTACCAAATATGACACCTATGTATGTATGTATCACAAACAGTATAATTATGAGTAATCTCAATTGTAAAAGCGTGCATGTGGTGAAATGTAGTGCTGGGAATGCTAAGCTGAAGAGAACCATTGATGACGGGACCTTGAAACTGCTGAGCAACTTAAGAATAGAGAGACACAAGATTTCTCTCTCTTTTCCACCTTATGCAAATGTTCTGTAGCACATCATGTATGCTGCGCATTTTGGTTGATGTCAGCCCCTTCCCTTTACCCTCCCATCAGCCTACTGGTCACATAGTGCTGCCCTTGCACAGACTACAATATGTCCAGTATAAACACCTGAGCGGACAAACCTCATCCGGAAGATGAGAAGTGGTCTTGTCTAGTTCTAAATCTACTCGTTACTGATTGGAAAAATCAAGCGAAAAACCCCGCACATGAACAGATGGCTCCAGTGTTTGTTTTAGTGATATGAACTGAAAATGCACATAAAGCAATGAACATTTCTGAAGTTAATTTTTATCTACGCAAATGTCAACGCAACATGCCTTGCAGCAAAAGCTGCTGGATTAATTGGTAATGACTTGCATACTGCTGGAACACAAGTTTTCAAACTCACCAGGGCCTCCCTTCCTCGATTTCCCTGCTTTTAACTTGTTTTGCTATCAGCTTCCAGTCTCCTCCTCTCTCAGCTACATATGTCTCAACGTGAGCTTGTCGGTATAAAGAGGACAGCTTGTATATGTATTTGTGGGTGTGCTCTGTCTTCTTCCCTTACCCTGTCACTTTCCTCTTGCAATTACAAGCACGTATCCACTCACCTCCCCATCTCAAAACACACTCGGTCTCTCATACTTCGAGGTGGACCACCTCCTTGTATTGCCTGTGGGATTGCAGATGTCTACTGCTCTTCTCTGTTTGCTTCTGTCTCTCCTCCCCTCAGTTAATATGTCCATCCCTTTATTTCTCCCTCTTAGTCTTCCTGCCTCACTCTTCATCACCCCGTCTGCAATCTCTCCCCACTCTCACTCTCCCGTTTCATTTGGTCTCATCTCCTCCTTCATCACTGCCTCCCACCTTCCCTCATTTCGATTAGACTTCCTTCATGTATCTCTAATCTTTCTATCGTTTCTCCCCTCCCCCTCTTCTCTAAGCCTCTCGTTATCGCTCCCCTCTCGTCTCCTCCCCTCCTGACAGGTACCATTCTTCACTCTGCTCCTAGCTTGGCTGGCTGGGTAGTGTGTGTATGTGTTTTCGTTACATTTGCCTTCTCCCTGAAACAGACGCACACACTGATCTGGATGATATAATCCTACGCTCTTTAGGGCAGTTCAGGTTTGGATCGAGTTGCATTTCGAGACAAATTTGAGTAAAGTACGCAGATACATGCAAGCACACAGAAAATCCACCGGCATGCCACACATTCAAACGTGCCATTGTACCAGATTTCTGCTGCCAGGGGTGTGAAGTCATGCAGGACCACTTGGTGAGGACTGCACATTAGTGGAAGTGAGAAAGATGGACAGAAGGAGGAAGAGCAATGTGAGAGAAAAGGAAACATGGAGGTGGTGGGAACAGAAAGAGCTGCTGGAGGTGGGTGAGGGGGGAACAGGGCTTGTGTCTCAGATGTGATAATAAGAGCCTTAATTTGGATTAATCGGCATTAATTTCTGATAAAAAGCATTTATGGGGGAGAGGCAGAAATGGCAGGAGCCAATTTAATCTCCCTATTCAGTCTCCAAAGTAGCTTTAGGTAACAGAATGTAAAATATGTCCAGTATAAATTATTTAGCAGTGTATCTATACAACACTAATGGTAAACATGTAAGTGGATATATTTTTATTTTCAGCCTTGCCAAAGTGTGACTCGATGAATGACAATGTCAGTAAGTGGGTCAGTTTCTTTGCCATCTCAGCTAAGGATCAACATGAAAATTTATACAGAGACTTTTGACCCCCAGGATAAAGACTGCTAGTTTTTTTTTCTTTTTTCTTTTTCTTTTTTAGTGACGCTCTGAAATTGAGCGCAGGACCTTAAATTGATCAGATTTCTCTGTGCGCGTCTCAACATGTCAGAGCAGATTGTTACAAATTTTATATCCAATCTGGTCCCGGTATGTTTTTCCCAGAGGGAGAATCCAGTGAATCTCAAAGGTTTCTGGCTTTCTGGCTGAATAAGATGTAGATGTAACCATGGTGCAGTGTTTAGCGCTGTCAACCTTTTAAGAAGTGTGACTTAACACCCGGTTTCTTGGTCTTGTCAGGGGAAAAAGATAACAGCAGGCGTATTCTACTGCAGTGCATTTTGTTCAGAGGCTCAAGAAGCTGATTACTTATGTCAGTCCAGTCAAAAGCTAAACTTCCCTCTAAAGTAGTGACATAAAGGCACCATCTTATCAGTCAGACTGGGAGCGATCAGCAGCCAAGAGTCTGAGCTCAGCTTCGTACAGGAAATCAGATTTTTCTAACCCGACCACAATGTGATTTTCCTCACTCCTCGTCTAAAAATATAGAAAAGATCACACATCATATATAGCTCATACGCCGCTGAAAATATGATTTCTTTTTCCCCGTGTGTGAGGCATCCAGAGAGAGTTGGAGGTTGGTGATTCATCAACAGAGACTGATAATGAGAGTAACACTCTTGATGTTACTGTGGATCAAGCAAAAAAGAAATATTTGGCAGACGGACTAGAGAAAAGAGGGATGGGAACGGGACCAAGTTGATTCATGAAGGAAGAGTAAAAATCCAACATGTTGGCTTTTAGTGTAAAGACAAAGGTCAAGATAGTGAGTAAGGGATGAAGTAAGAAGGATGTTCCTTGAAGATGGGTAATAAAGATAGAAGGATGTAACACCCGTGAAGTGAAAAGAGGAGAAACATGAACTGCAGATGCAGAGAAAACTAAGCAACATTGAGCTTTCTTGTATTTTGATAGATTTTAAGTATCTCAGCAGTATGCTTTTGTTTCACATCTCCACAGTTTATGGTATATATTAACAACTCACTCAAATCTCTTGAGGTTTTTTTTTTTTGCAGTCATTCATTGTGTAAAATCAGGGTGTCATTGTAGCCTCTACTCACAAACCCTGTCAACCTGAACGGCAGAGAACGTTGAAGGGAGGTGCATTTTCTTGTATCTCGTTTCTTGTCTCGCTGCGTAATCACTTGCACATGTCCTTTGAAAATGGTCCAAATGGTTTTGGACTTTAGCAGGCATCCTGGGGCTGTTCTTGACACTTTGCTTCTGATTGCACTGAAACAATTTTCGAAAAAACTGATCTGATCGTTTTGATGTTTTTTAAAATGCGGTTGCACAGTGGGAGGAACTGTTTGAGACACTTTTATTATCTGTCACTTAAGTTGTTTGTTTTTTTTGACCAAAGATGTTATAATACTATATGAGGGTTTGCTTGGTTGATCTAACAGTGTAGCTTAAATCATTAATACTGTTTCTTCCACTGATGGCATTTTCTATTTTTACAGCAGCTTGACATAAAAAAACTGACTTTGTTGCTATGTCTAAAGACAAAAAGCGCTTACACACACACA
>VVHJ01063813.1:2026-34411 GCA_015107715.1 Tylochromis polylepis
TGGTCTTTCACGTGGAATTCCAATAAAATTGATTCATGTTTGTGGCTGTAATGTGACAAAATGTGGAAAAGTTCAAGGGGGCCCAATACTTTTGCAAGCCACTGTATGTATATGTATATGTATGTGTATATATATATATATATATATATATATATATGTAAAATATCAATAATGTAAATCCTATTACATTTGTACCATCAAAATGAAATGACACTTGTTTCAAGAGCTACACTAGCAAACTAGTTTGTTAGCTAAACTTAGCATAACTGGCTAAGGGGACGTAGCGCATGGCTGTGGTGTTCACCCAGATACATCACACGGAGATGAAACAACACAATTTTCTCCAGTAAAAGTCAAACAAATGTCATAAAATAAAGATTTTCTCTATTTCTGACGATCCGCAGCTGTAGCTGCGTATGTCGTAGTTGCTAGGCAACAGAAACCGCGCGCCGTAGGCTAGACTGTCCAGTTTAACAGGCTTGCACTTCCGGTCTTCGGGGCCTTCGAAGGAAGCAGCCCCTGAATTTGGACACAGCGTGTGGCTTTTCGTCAGACTCGGGGAACACGGCGTTGCTTTTTGTAGCCGTTTCCCCTTTGCCAGGTTTCAAAAATGGCGGTTTTGATTTTCGTGAATGAGACGCTCTCATAACCCATCGAGTGACACTACTGACCAGCCAATAGGTGGCATGCAGTCTGACAGCATCATATTTTAGTACCTGCTCAGATCTCTTGGAACCCTGGCAGAGCAGGTACTTAAAAAGTACCTGGTACCAGGTACTATGACCTAATGGAAAATCCTAAACATTGTGGCAAACCGTGCCGAGTCAGTCCAAGTAGGTAGTAATGGAAAAGGGGCTTTAAGAGCAGGAAATGGGTAAACATCAGAATTTGAGTGAGTTTGACAATGATTAATTGTGATGGCTAGATAGCTGGCTCAGAACATCTCCAAAACTGCATCTGTGACATTTTCAACAGTGTATAGTACTGTTATGTTTTATTCTCTTTGTAAAATATCTTCATGCAGATGTTTTTCATAGATTTATAGTTAGTGTACATATTAATTATTAATGCAATTTGCACTTCTCTCTTACACAGTGTCAGTCTTTTACTGTTAACTAACTAATATAAGGCCTTTACCAGGCATCTGTGACACGTTTGTATTGTTTATTTGTTGTGTTTTGTAGACTGTAGTATTTTTACTCTTAGTCATGTTACTGTAACACAACAATTTCCCTCGTGGGATCAATAAAGTATTTATCTATGTAGACTTTTATCACCATTTTTATCATCATTTGATAACATCTCTAATTGGATTAGGTGGCACTCATAGGGATCATTTTGTGTGGAAGAATAGTCACATGATGAAACGTGCCCTTTTCACGTGAGTGCATACAAGCCCATCTTAACAGAGAAAGTCGATAACTACCATTGTGATATCCATTATCTCCGACTGGGGTTGTTGGTTTTGTCAAGCCAGGTAACTCAAAGAAACCCTGGCTGTGTTCCACTTCCATCATAGTGTAGCCCTCAGGAGGTTCAAACCCCAAAACTTCTTGCTGTGAGCCAATATATGTTTCTAAAGTTATGTCCTAGTAAAGTGTGACTCCAGTTGAAGCTTTACTCAACAAACTTGTGCATTTAAAGAAAAGAGAAAAAACCAACACATACTTGCCCAAAGGGAGAGGAGTGTGGGTACTGCAATGGAAGAAATCGACCATAACAGTAACATGAAAGAAAACCACTTTGAAGAAACAAACATAAATATTTAGCCTAAGTTTCGATATAGCACTGCTATTGATGTGAACATAATATACAAATGTAAGGTAACAATATTTTTAATGCAGCAGTGGAACGCAAAAGAACTTTTATGTCACTGTCTGCAAATGAAGACACAAAAAATTTTTAAAAATTATATGAATACCTTTAGAGATTACATTTTAGCAGATATGTTTCTTCTCTGGCCCCCCACAATTTGTTTACTTCCAAGCCTGCTACACATGACTTATCAATAGAACTCAAACTGCAAGAGTACTACAAATGGAAAATTTAACCCTTTGCCTACAGATTATACATATTCTGCAAACCCGAAGTCTTGTTCATGTCTTAAGACAGCAAGAAAAAAAAAAGGAAAAAAATCATATATATATATATATATATACATACATACATACATACATACATACATATATATATATTGAATTGAAAGTTAAGCACAGATTGGAAAATGGGAAAGGCCTTTTTCTTCCCACACAGAGGGCAATGTGGCCTTCATGTATCATTAGAATATTTAGAAATTGAAATGCATATTTTAATTTTGAACAAGGCTTTTGGGAGTTATCTTGTCCAAAGGCAAGGTCAGTGACGCTCACAAACCCAAAACGTTTCAATTTCACACCTCATCTGTTTTCGAATGTCCGATTCCATCTCCTGCATGTTCACAGGAAGAAACTTGTCAGTCACTCACCACTGCACCGCTCTCCAGATTACAGTAAATACAATCGAATGGGATGATGGAGTGTAACACCTGAGCCAAAACTTTGCTCTTAAATACAGTTTTAAAGGGAATACTGTTTCTTGAAGGAATTCCACATCTCAAATACCACGGATGTGACTGAGCAACTGAAGCAAACCTTAACCTCGAAGCATCCTCTCAAATGAAAGCCTTTTCTGTGTGAAGTGTGAAGAAATGAAAGACATAAATATGACTTTTGTGAAACAATATATACTTTTTTAAATTACTTTATTTGTTAAATTTTGAATATTATTGATTAAGGGACAGATATGCTAATGTGATGCACCGACACAAACTGAGTTTTGGCATTTAAAAAAAGTACTATCAGTATTTACAAAGACAGCACACTGGTAAGATTGCGCTGACAAGAGGCGGGAACGAGAGATTTTTGCAACTGATCCGCTTGCATATGCAATTCTGGATGTTCCTTTATCAAGGCACAAAAGATAGGGAGGGGATTATTTGAACCAATCATATTTTTGAGCGTATATGGTGGCAGTCATTACTGTGTGCAGAAATTTAAGAGCTCGTGCCAGAAGAGTGAGTCATTTCTCCACTTGTGCCAATTTATTTGGAATTCGAGACAAAGATGTGATAAAAACACCACCTAATTCTAAGTTTGCTCAAGGGCCTGAGAGACGACCTGGAACCCCCAGACTAACTTCTTCCAAGTCTTCAGTTTTTGTTGGGTTTTTTTTAGCACACTGTGGCTTCTGTGGCAGGAATTTCACAGCCTGGACAAAGGGGTTCAAGGTGAAACGGCTGAAGAATGGAAGAATGACAAGGTGGACTTGGGACCCTATCCTGAAAATCATCAGGCCTTGGATGAACTTCAGTCTGATAAATGCATTTACCTTAAAAAACTTTAAAAACACATTTTTGCAATGTATTATTCTCAAATTAAAATTTTAGAATTTCAGACAAGGCACAAGGTTTTCACTGTGATTTTATGAGCTGTGCTGAACACATGACTGTTATCAGTGATGGAACATGCAACGTGCATGCACTTTGACAGTACATGACAAATCTGAAAATCTTTTTCTTTTAATAAACATACCAGCATAGAAAAATTATGGCGGTACTGTATATACCACCAGCTGCAGACTATAGAAATAAAATGTTGATAATCAGGCATTTATTTGTTTTTATTGCTTGAAAGAATGTAAAAATGTAAGTTAAAGAACATGATGTCAAAATATTGTTGCTTGGTTTACAGTCCTACTTCGGAAGCTGTCATTTACTAAAGCCCGTTTCCATTAAAACGACTCTGTCTGCCAGACTGCAACCGCAGGCCTACATTTAACATACACATGTATGGGCTGTATTTATATGGTTTTCTGATTAACAGGCTGCCCCTGTCCTGTTAGGACATTTCTAACTTACTTTGCGACCTTGCAGTAAATTGGGTGGCTCTTGGCAGATTATGCACGTTGTATTGAAATGAACTGACTTCACCTGTGTTTAGAAAACAGCCCATCTTTTGTAAATCACCTGCAAAATTAACCACACCTATCAGCGCTATTTGGGGATTGTGCTCACACGCTGTTATGCCCTGTTTAGTACATCTGGTCCTAAAACAAAAAAGTGGCAGTAAAGATGTTTGCAAAAGACTGCATTGTAATTAATATTATTATACATTGTTATACTTTACATGTCTTGCAGAAACAGATTAGGTTATTTTTGCCCCAATCAAATCGTTGATAAAATCTGTTAAATGCTCTGCCATGTTCACCAGCTAGCTTCCAACTGGTGCTGGACTCGAAATGTAAATCTTTCTACCCAGCAGTCTTCTTCATGTCACATTCAGAGAGCTACTTAAGAACAGCAAGACACAATCTCTATTCAACTGAGTGGGGTGAGTGTCATAACTGCAGTTTTCAATCAGTTTCATGGCAATAATGGATTTAAAAAGAAAAACTAAATGTATGTAATGAATCTGATGAAAAATATTTTAAAAGTTTGGTGACTTGGCCCCCAAATTTTTCATGCTTCCTCCATGCACAATCAAATAATCACTTAATAAATTAATTAATAATCAATAAACTTTATACCTTATTACTTGATAAAGATAATTGAGTGCCGTTTCCCTGCCTGGATTACATTTATAAATCAAAAGAATAATAGCATTTATTCTGTAGTGAAAGATAGGAACTGATGCATACTGCTATATGAATCTAATATGTACACTCATGATAATAATAAGAAGAAAAACAATACTATGAAAGATACTGCAAATACAACATTATGAGAGAAGCCTTTGATGCTGCTTGTTTGCGCTACAGGCATTCTTGAATTGTGTGTTTGACCTGAGGCTACGAAAGTCTTGACTGTGCTGCTGTGTTGTATGAGAGCTCACACTCATAGATTCCATTGCTGTTTAATTCTTCTGATCTTTTGATCCTGGAAACATTTAAATCAAGACCACACCAGACACGTAGCAGAGAGACGGAAGATGTGAGGAAGGTTGTGTTCTTAACATCGAATGAGCGCTATCACAGACTCAACTTCCCCTTGTCAGATCATCTTAAAAGGGAAGACTAACTGGGAAGAAGTATTGTTGCTGCCAAGCAACGTCTGTAAAACTTTTTTATTTTATTTTTGTTTCCAACAGCAAACTCTACATGTCAACTTTCTTACAGCTGCTACATAATGGACGGAAATACAGAAGTTGTCACTTAATAACAACTCTAGAGACCAATTAACAACTATCTGGCAACCAACAGTTGTAAGTAAAAGATGTGTATACCCAAACCTTTTGCAAATGGTTACTGGGAGTTGCTGTAAAACTGAGTTCCATTCTGCTCCTTACAGAAAAGTGTATATTGTGTAACTAGGTTGTGCATGGTTTCTAGATATTGTTGGCAGTATATAGCATGAAAAAGTATTTGGTGCCACCAAAATTCTCCTTGCAATTGCTTTGGCTGCATGCAGGCCCACACGGTCTCCCAGAGTTTGTACAGCAGATGACAACTCAGCTAAGGATGGATCATATTGTTCTCTGAGCTGCAGTGAAACTTGAAAAAAGTGTAACACAAACCAGAAACTACGAATAATCAAAGTAAAAGCTATGGCTTTTGAAATATGTTGATCACAGCAGTAAGGCAGTCCAATAAGTGTCTTCCTGCATGTGAACTACAGGCAATTACAGCAATCTGCTAGCAACCAGAGCAATCACAAGTAGGTTTTTGGTGCAGCACCCTCTTTGAGACTGATTTCACCAGTTAGCCTTCAGCAACTACTCACTAATCGGTTGGGGAATGCACATTTTACCAGAGTGACCAGTTGATGCCAGTGGGTCACTGACATGTCTCTAGGCCCGTCTGACTGAGGCCTTAGTCACTGTACCCCATCTGGGGCCTTCCTCCTTCTCCTACTTGGTTGGACCCACGGATGTCGCAGAGACGTGTGGCCTCAGGTCTTTGGTACGCTGAGGAGCTGCGGATTGTGCGGTTGTCCTGGTTCTATCTCCGTCTGCCTCTGGCTCCTGGGTGGGGGGGCTATTTTTCATATATGTATCGTGTATTTTCTAATTTTTGTGTTCCAGATGCTGTATGTTTGTTTTTTCTTACAAGTGTAGGAGTGGGTGATACATTGTGCATTTCTATTTGTACTCTACCCCTTTTATTATATTTCCCTCTATTCTCCACCCCCCTTTCCCTTTTTTCTCCCTGTCCTGCCTTAGACATTGCCATACTATACCACACATAATGTAACAATAATAGCAAATGTTGATAGCCCACAAAAGGAGGCAGGAAGCATGGTATATTTTGTGACTTTTAATTTGAAGTGACAAATATTGGCTGTTCTCGGAAAAAAGGTTGTGTCTTTACACAATAGCAGTCTCTTCAAGAGTCAGTGGCACCCAACCAGATGTGGTAGGCATTAAAGCCAAAATCTTAAACTTGTTCTTGTGGAATAAGTAATTAATTTCAAACGCAGTATTTATTTATGTACATATTTAATGTCCTATGGTATAAATGAAGTATTTGGTATCTTAATCCTAACCTATGTTTGAGCAGTCATTACTTACTGTTGGAAAAGTAGTGTTGCATATGATTAATGTTTGTTTAGGTTATATACAAGACACTGGATAAGAGAATACCTCTGACTGTGAAAATGTTAAACAATTAGTTTATGTGGGCGTGATGCTGGAGATAAAATGTAGAGGCAAGTTCTAATATATTCACATTGTATGTACTCACAACTTTTCTCTTCTTTTACCACAGAATTTGTTGCCTAGACGCCTCTTTCACATCTCTCCTCCCTGCTGTAAAAACCACCGGACAGACAGTTTGACTCTATCCACTGAGCTGTTCATAAACTATTCAGAGTATGACTACAGCCTGAGAAATCACTTCTCAGCCTCGGACACCAGTTCCCTTCTTTTAGCTACGAGCCTCTTTTTTACCACACATGATGTCATTTAGATGATGTCATTTAACATGATGAAATTCAGTGTTAGACTCAGGTGGTTTCTCAAGCCGACAGTTGGTATGTATATTTCAAAAGTCCGATTTCTCTTTTATTTAATTCTACTTTTTCTTCTACTGTTGTTTCCCTGTTTTATATTTCAGCGGGTTTTTTTTTTTTTAAAGAAAAGCATTTGATGAGTCGTGTAGTGATGGATATACAATGAGTCATTCTGCAGAGTAAATATTTGAGTCATCGGTTTCAGTCAGTATAACCTTCTGCTGGTGGAGTATAAGCTATAATCTATAATTATCAGTTATTAATCCATAATGAATTATGTTTTTTATACATTGCTTCAAAGTCACTATTGCTCATATTTTTGGTATTAGAGTATTATGATTTTGATGCCACTCACAGAATACCATTTATCAACACACGCTTCATCTCAAACCTATACACCTGCTTCGTGCAATTGTCAAACCAGCCAATCACATTCATGCATAGCCATGGCCATTGCACATTAGAGTTGTGCTGATGGATGATGACGCTAGAGATCAACAGATGGTCAAAGTTAATGGCAATGGCAATTTTATTTTTACATAAACATAAAAACCCAGCAATAGCTTATTGGCGAAAGGCTGTCAGTCAAGGCGATTTTTTAAAACTTAGAACTTCTCCATTAATGAAATTGATCACACGCTGCAGTGCAGTGCAACAAAAAGCTAACCCAACAACAATAATAATCACAACGTGATCTCCCCACCATCTATGGTGATGCGAAAGAGTTAAAAAATGTTAATGACTTTAAATATTTTGAGAGGAAGAAGACAACAACAGATGTGTGTGCACATGTGAAAACTTACATTACACATATTGTGTCTCATTGCTGAAGGAAGAAAAATGGTGTGATCATCAAAACAAGTTCACAAGGGCCCAACAAACACTTGTGCTCAGGGGTCTGTAACTTGATGATCCGGGTGTGCTTGCAACACAAATGTGTCTGAACGTGCACGGGTGCGTGCACAAAAGTTCATGCCCGGACTTCTGTGCGCTCTGAAGTGGGGACACTTGTTTATATCATCGCCTCAGCGTTTTTATTTTATTTATTTATTTATTTTTTAAATGCTGGTTCTTTTGTTAGTAAAATCTCTGCTGAGTTGGGGACAGAACGATGAAAAAACTGTAAGTTCAGAGACACAGGCCTACTTCTTGTTTTTTTAAAAAAAATCTATATATCAATAACAAAACATCAGTCGAATTAAAAGGCTCGAGCAGTTTGTGACATGGTTAACTGTCAACATCCAAAGGGCGAACAAAATATGAATGAAAAATGGAAGTGGAGCGTGGGCAAAGCAGCTGGTTAATTGTATTAGCATCTGTAAGCATGTCTGAATGTAATCTGAAAGTGCTGCTGAGCCTGCACTTGGCTGTCCCTTCTCCACCATTGTCACAGCTTTCCTTGTTAATGTACTAAATGAGTTATTAACAGCTTTTTCTTACTCCATGTTCTCTACATCCCACATGTTGGCTAAGGTGGTTTTATATATATATATATATATATATATATATATATATATATATATATATATATATATATATCGAGCCCATTAATTTAGTCATTTTTGTTCCTGTGGTATCAAATACCATTTTAAAATGGAGTATTTTCAAAAGAATCTCAAAGGAATGTTTCCAGTATCTTGTTGAGTCCATGTAACAGAGAAGTGAAGCAAATAGTTTCCCCTTTCTTGTCTTGCTACAGAAGTGTCAGTTTGGGATTTATCAGATAGTTGGACAACTCTTTGTAATTCATTAATCTCAATTTGTCATTACTATGTATTATTATATCTATGACTCTAGAACTAGCCCGTGTCTTAGAACACAAAACTAGGATATTCAAAATCCCTCTGTCGGAATAACTAGGTGCAGACCATCCAGATCAATTATGACTTTCCACATGGGTATTCACTGGATTTTTACTCTCCAAAACAAACGCTGTAAATATAACATGGCGGCTAACGCAGTGGGTCTGCCCCAAACGGGTCTAATCCAATGCTTGGGGGAATTTCCGTAAGCGATGGGAAACGTATCAAATATTTACTGTCGGGTGCTAGCTAGTGGTGACATACACTGCATAAATTTAACATGGCCACCACAGAGACAAAAGGCAGCAGGGCTGTGAGGAGAACACTTCCTGGAATGTTGACTCAGAGAGACAGAGGTCTGGGTGGGGATATGAAACACCGAAAGAGAGAAGAAGGTTTCAGAGCTGTCGTTTGGTCTCTGCTGCTTTGCTTGTAGCCAGAAGTTCAGCAGGAAGAACTGGAGAATAGTGGGTGAGCTGTAGTGTTGGAAGTATGGGTGTGCAACTTCTTGCACACAAGTATGTGTGTTTGCGCATGTGTATTTTAATGCAAATCCATGCATGCATTCTTGTTTTTGTGCGTTTGTGTGTGCCTGTGTGTGTGTGTGTGTGTGTGTATGCGTGCCATACATGTGTGTAAGTGGGTGCTTATGTTTTAGCCTTAAATTATGGGTGCTGTTTGTTGAGTGGTCCACTGGAGCGCACAGTGACAGATGATGTAAATTATTAATTGCAGTCTTTCCTGTAGCTGAGTGTGGTGGGCCTTGTCCTCCTTCTCTCTCTTCCTTCTCTTTGTCTCTCTCACCACCATTTTATTCTTTCTTTCTTTAGATCAAGTCTTTCTCTCAAACAGCAGCCTCATTACTTCGGCTAAGCCACTATCCCATTTATATCTGCTCCTTTACCCTTCTTTTTTTTCTACATTTTTCAGCTCTAATATTGACCCAAACATGAACCATTTGGGTACAAGTAAGTACAAATAAGATAAAAAGATTGTGTTTGTCTAGGGTGCATTGGGTGGTTTCACAAGACCAGATATGGAAGAAGAAGTTCTGTAGCCTCTAAAAAAATCTTTCAGTGTGAAAAGTGGAGTGAAAGCATTACCAGACTGGAGTCAAGAAGTCAAATTCATATCCTAAGCTTTGTATAAGCCAAGTAGGTGTTGGTGCATTAATGCACTGCCCCCGGCAATGCTGGATATCAACAGCCTTGCTGACGGCAAAGCACACCTTGTACATTTCTCTGACATCAGCTTCGGACAAAGTGGCAATGTTTGAGGGACTGGTGGGATCTGGGTAAGTTATTACAGACTTTGTCCTGCTACATGTAATGAAAACACAACCACACAACCACCAGCAACGTTCAACAATCACTCTAAATCAAGTACCTCATTGGTCGCCTGTTGTGGTGGTTCTGTTGCGACAGTCACTATTACTGATCAAAGCTGATGTTATAGTCTCTTAAGAATAGTTTATTTATCACCTTTATACAATATATGCCAAGCTAAGAGTTGTTTGAAACTATAGGGCCACTGCATACGACTGCCATCAGACATATGCTAATGGGCATGTTTTGAACTGTTAGTGCCATCACTGTCCTTTATGTCCTCTGGTGGCAAATACTGTTGTTGTGCCAGTTGGTGCTGGGATTGAGGTCTCCTTTGATATATCAGCTACAGCATCAGAGAGATAACATCCTCTTATAAAGAACAAAAATGGCTGTATTGTGAATTAAAAGGCTGGAGAGGCAGTAGTGGGGTAAGTTGAAAGCTTCTCAGCACGATAAGATAAGATAAACCTTTATTCGTTTTTTGGTCACGGCAGAAAGTGGACAGTACAAGTTAAAAGCAGTAAAAATTAAGAAAAAGAAACAGTAGAATAGATTAAGATAAACCAGAATAACATACTATACAAAATGGAATAAAATACTTTGTTATATCAGGAAAATTGCAGTTGGTAATACTGCACATTATTTTTGTTTGGGGTCTTTATTTTTTCCCTATACTATTTGCTGCTTGTTTCAGGTTTACGGACTACAGACTCCTTAGTTAGGATTGGTGGTTGGATTAAACTACCATCCTTCACCACAGTATGGTACAATTAGCTAATTTGAAGCCATTGAGTACAAAGACACCAAAGAACACTAACAGTTTTGATGCAGACTAATCATTAATCTTTAGTTAATAAATAAATAAAAGCGCACAATTGTAATAGTTGCTGCTTTGCACAGTCAAGATTTTTCAGTTCAGAAAGCACCAGAATGTGTTTAAAATATAAACATCGTGCTGTATGCTATACATGGTGAAGCAGAAAAGAGGGATGTTGTTCATCCCTAAAATCTAAGATGATTGAAATTACCTCTCAGACTCTTAGTGTCTGTTTTTTTTTTTTACATTCAGGAAAAAAAGAGAAACGCTCTTCATTCCTGCTCTGCTGACAGCTTGGGGCGCATCATGCATCTCTCACACTGAAAGGCTGCAGCTGCCCACTGAGTGCCCCAGCGTGTTCATTTCCCTACCTGCAAATGGCCTCCATAAGCACACACACCCACACGCTTCTGACTCAGTCCTGTCTAGACCGATATGAGTGCTGTGTGTGTGTGAGTTTTTCAGGAGGTGACAACACACCTGCTACCAAGACAAGGGGGGGAAAAAAATACCTCACTGCAAAAATGTTACATTTCATTAATATTTAACTCGATGTCGTCTGGCCACGGACATCTCCCATGAACTGGATGATTTTTTTTTAAAACTATCCTTCAACTTCTAATAATTTTTTTTCCTTCACATATCTGCCCTCGCTTATACTAATCCTTTGGTCCATCATCATCCTCATCCCAAATGAAGCTGAAATTAATTAATTAATTGCGTATTCATGTCATGGCATCCAAATGACCAAGTGAAATATGATTCGGGAAGACTTGCACTGTCGAACAAAATCTAACTGCAGTGTTTGCTTTGAGGTGTGTAATTTGAAATTTGAGGTTAGTTAAAAAATTAGTCTCAGAATTTTTTTAAAATTTCATTTCATCTGTTGAAAGCATGTTTTTTAAAGCAAGGGCTCTATAGTGCTATCATGTATTTTTATAATGTATTTTTTATCATTTTTTCACTTCCCAAATCAAAAATTTATCTCTCGATCCATCCTCTCAGTCTGACTTTGGCCCATCGGGGCCAGTTGAGGTTCGCCTCAGTCTAGCAAGGCAGGAAAGTGGGCACCCCTGCTCTACGAACCTCCCACCCTCCAACGCTGGTGGGTGGCAGGAGGAAAGCACCCCATCCTGGGTGAAGATTTCCCGTTTACTTTTTCATGAGGGTACTCAGCTGGGTGGCCTTGCACTCCTCCTCCTCATCTAGTCTCTTCCATTTCTCTCCTAGGTTTTAGTTTCTTGTTCGTCTCCTCTTGCCTCCATTAGGGGACTAAAAACCTCACATGAAATGTCACTGTACAAAATATAAGGACTATCCTATTGATACGAAGCTGGTTTACATATTTTAAAACAAGAAGATTTGATTTCCTACATAAGGATAAGAGAATATCACAAATTTTCAACGTTTCAGGGACTGTACTTGCTCTGAATTATTTTCAGTGATTTCTTCTTTCTTCATTTAAGTCTTGAGGCACTAATTATATCTATATCGTTTGCTACCAAGTAGCCAGATGTTCCTGCAATATTTTAAAGTGCTCTCAGCATGGTGAGCAATGTACAGATGAACAGCATCTGAAAGTCAAAGACCTGACACAGGTGACCTATTTATAGGCAAGACTCACAAGCAGGGCTCCCAGTAAATACAGTGCATTTATTTATAGTGAATAGCAAAAACACAGTTCAAAAAGGTCTGAGCCTGGGGTGTCGAACTCCAGTCCTCGAGGGCCAGTGTCCTGAAACTTTTCCATGTGTCCCTGCTGCAACACACCTGGATAAAATGAGTAGGTCATTAGCAGGACTCTATAGACTTGACTGCATGCTGAGGTGGCAAGCCCTAACCCTACTCAAGTAAATTTAAGTTTATGTAAGTGTTTGGAAAAATGTACTTCTAAACGTGCGTTTATTGCACCATGTTCATTCACTCTTGAGCTGCTGAAACATGAATCAAATGGCTGAATTGCCACCTCAGCGTGCAGTCAAGTCTATAGAGTCCTGCTAATGACCTACTCATTTTATCCAGGTGTGTTGCAGCAGGGACACATGGAAAAGTTTCAGGACAGCGGCCCTCGAGGACTGGAGTTTGACACCTGTGGTCTCCGCAAGGCTTCCTTCCATCCAGACTGTCACTTTTCAGAATCCACACCAGAGTCAGCTCACCACTTGACATCTTGCAATTTCCAAATCCCGCGCACAGAGACAGGCATGAATATAGTGAGTACATGAATATATATGTGCTGAATATAACTTTCCCAATGAATCCAAACAAGAACCAGCACAGTGCTTCACTAACTGCTTTCAGGGGAACAACCCAGTGAAGACTGATCCACTGCAGGTGTGTGATTGCCACCAGGTGTGCAAGCTTGAAGGTGGGAAACTCCTCTGGTCCAGACAATGCACATAGACCAGCACACGCACACACACACAAACACAGGGAAAAAGGGAGAATGGAGACATATACCAAAACACAACACAAATAACAGGTTGTATGGCAAGGACTCAGAGGACCATGACAGAAAGCTACATCTGGACCTGGAAGTGATCCATCTGCTGTTCACTGAACCCTCATCAGAAACTGACTCGGTGCAAGGGTGGCTGTAAAGAAACCATCATTAGGGAAGGTGAACTGGCAGAAAAGACTGCGTTACATCAAATCACACAAGAACTGGATTGAAAATAAGTGGCAACAGGCCTGATGAAGTGATGAATCCAGTTTTTAATTTTTGGATCGTTGTCAGTACAGACGAGTTGGTCCTGGAGAATAAATAACGTCATACCAAATACTGACTTTTAATCTTGTACAAACTCTTTTTTTTAATTATATACTGTATATCTATGTATGTATGCACAAGTTTCAGTAAATCACTGGACCTGTTTCCCAATTGTCTAGCAAAATATAAAGAAATGAGGGGTGGCTCAAGACTAAACAAGACAGACTAAAGTAATTTAGCAGTAGGTGTTGTGGATGTTGGGTTTTGGCAAAGGAAACAAAGGTCTGCATCATGTGTATAGGCTACTTTTCTTGAAGTCACAATAACATTATTGTGGTTAAGATTTTAAATCTGACGTGCCGAGCTGCTCTTGCTGTACTCAATAAACCTTTACTCATTTAGGAAAAACTTTTTCAAGACACACCGAAGACCTGTAATCCTCATATCCTTCTTTATTTGGGTGTCTAGTTTTTCTGTTTCCTTACAGAGTTTCTTTATCCATCCAGTAGTTTTGAAATATAAACCATAAAAACTGAACAAAAAACAAAGCTCTAATAAAGAAAACAAAATTCCAAGGTTGCTCTGCGGTTCTACAAACTGTCTCATCCACGAGGATGGATGATTGATTTTACCTCCTAACAAAGAGAGACTAGCAGCACGCAGATGGAGTTGGTGTATTTGTACCCACAACTGCATCTAAGAATGTGTCTGTTTTTTGTGGGTTTGTGCATAAAAATACTAAGCAGATTTGTCTGCATTTGAGAAAACTGGACAAGTGGAAGACAAAAAAAAGAAGTAGCAGGCCTGAAAAAATATCTACAGCAGGTCAGTCGTATTGGCAAGTCTGATTTCCTCTTGTCTTAATCTCAGCAAGTGTTTTTTGTGCAAGAGCACATTGTTGAATGAGTTTACTTGTGTTCTATTTTGACCCAAGTGGTTTCTGTTTCCTAAAATCAACTTGACTGGACAGAAAAAACAAAGAAGGGGAAAAAACATCACAAGAGTTCATTCAAAACTGAACTCTGAAACCTTCAGACAGGGATTCGACAGATAACTGATGTTTTTTGTTTTTGTTTCTTTTTTTGGGGGGGGGGGTTGCCAAGTGTTCGTATAAACTGGTAAATTGTAAACTATGTGGTAATGAAGCAACTTTTCAGAGGTTTGTATTAAATACTAAAAAGGGTGATCTGTGAATTTTTCAGTTGTGCCATGTAGTTAAAGCATTTCAGAACACATGCCACATTTGCTCATTCATACATTCATATACTTTACATGCAGTATATATTTATGAATGTAATAATTTTTTTACCAAAAGATTCCTTGGTCTTTACTGGATCATTAAAAAAAAGAATCACTCAATTCTATTGATATATTTCCAGTTCCCTCTTTATGCGGCATGTTGACGTTAATGAATTTTGCAGCCTTTGATAACCTCTACGTCATACCTATGTCTGTGTTAGCAAAGTAATTGGACATCCACAGTAGAGGTAGCAGGTTTGGGAAGAGAGTGAGATTTCACAACACAAAGACTTTATACCACCAAATGAGCCTGTGGATGCTTGTATTTTTAATGGGATCTCAGTTTCTGAACTACTAGACCCCTAATGGATAATCTATGCTGCCTCCTGAGCCTCAAAAAATTGTACAAAAATGAGTGACAGTGCTCATGGTGAGTGATCTTAAAAACTGCAATAACAGAAAGCAATAAAAAGCAGATATCTATATCTTATTGTTATTAACCACTAACATACAACTGTTTGTTGATGAACCATTTAGAGTTAGGTTTTTGTGCTGTCGTCACATGATTAACGAAAACATTTTAAGAAGCTAAAACATTTTTTGCCTTTGAGTTATATGATTATGAGTTTTTCCATTGTTGGTGAGTCACACAGAAAAATGTTCACCTCTTTTTATAGACTTTTCAACATTATCCCTCAATGGCAGGGCTCAGTGGCATAAATTAGCCTTTATATGTGTAGCATTTCATGTCCCCTCTAACCCAGTGTACACAAGCATTATCCTGCTTTTGCCCACCTACATGACTGCACACACAAACCCTGATATATTCAAACAGACAGAGAGAAGAGTAGAGTGTGCATTGATTTCTGGATGAACATCGATCACATGCACAATTAATTGTTCTTTGAGGCGTAGCAGCTCCGATCATCGTCCAACTTTAGTTTAGAGATCAATACAGTGAAAGGAGGAGAAGGTGGAGGATCTTAAAAGAATTAAAGCCTTGTTTTTCATGGAACAGCAATGATTTATGTGCTGAAATTCACTCTTTAATTGTTTAATGTAAAAAAAAAAAACTACCTTAACATATAAAAACTGAATTAAAGTGAATTTTCCTTTATAAGGTAAGATAACTCTTTATTGTCATTACACAGTCATACCTAGTGCAATAGTACAACGAAATTGGAAACTGTCCCACGTCGGCACTAAGCACAACAAAACACAGTAGACTTTACAATGGATTTTTCTTAAAAGTGCAAGAAAGGAATGACTTAATAAATAAATAAAAGAATAAGAGAATGTTTATTGCACATTACACAGGTCTGCAAAAAAAAAGTTTTTTCAGCTGCATGGGATATTTTTGGTAAATTTTGTGTTTTTTGGGGTGCTGAATTACGTACAGTTTTTTTGCAAAACATGAGGAATTTACATTGAAAAAGCACAACAGCGATGAAAAAAAAATCAATATTTTATTACAATTAACTATAATTTTTCTTATAATTGAACAAAGAAACAAAAAACTATTCCTTCATGATACATTTAACGCTACGCTGTTGACGTCTCATCTTCCTTGGTATCATCTCTCGATATCACGAACATCCTCATGAAATCTTTCACCCGGCTCTTCACTATAGGCTCCTAAGTTTTCTGGAAAACAGTCAATATGGGAGTGTAGGAAATGAACTTTTAAGCTCATCTTGCATCCTTGAGCTTCATAGGCAGCCAACATGCGTTGTACAATGGTTTTGTAGAGAGGGTCTTTAGTATTCCCTAAAAACCTGTGCACTACATCCTTAAAAGATGGAGTGCACAGCTCCAAAGCTCCATCTTTGGAAAGGCCTAAATCTCTAACTAGATCATTAAGCTCGGTCTGAGAAAATGGTTGGGGTCCCTCATCAACAGAAAAATCTGAGCTAGATTCGTCCTGGTGAGGTAATGTGTCTCTGTCCTCAGAATCACTCCGGATATCATCCAAACTTGAAGGTGGGTGTGGAACTGGTATTTCTGAGGTATTAGGCACTGGACAAATAGCTGAACTAAGGTTTGGGTAAGATATGTTCTTTTTATTTTTAGTATTAAAGCCTCTTACATCTACCGAACAGAAATAGCAATCAGTAGTGTGGTGTTGCTGTTCACGCCACATCACAGGAATGCCAAAATGAAATGAATTTTTTTTACCCTTAAACCACAAACGAAGATCTTCCTCACATCTTCTACACACCTTGTGAGGAGCCCATGGTTTGTCTTGATCCCCAAGTTTCAACTTTAAATAAGCAAAATAGACTTTCTTCACAAAATCAACAAATCCACGTATGTTCCTTTGTTGACTTTTAACAGTGTATTCACCACAAATAAAACAAAAGTTGTCTGGAGAAATTACACAACCTCTTGGAGCCATAATACAGAACTAAAACATGTGCACGGTCACGATTGAATGCAGGATGTAAACTGAGTGTGGCTTATACAGCAAACAAAATCCTGAACTTATTTAGCATATTGAAACATGAACAAATCTGATAGCAGGCTTGTTTATACTCATTCCTAATACCACAGAAAACATGCTTATACCAGCCAGTGAGATTCCCTACCTTTCACTATGAACAAAATAAACCTGTTGGGACATGATTATCTGAGCTCCTCACACTGCCAAACCCACCGTACCCCCCCACCTACTAACTCCCATCAATTCCTCGCATTTTCTATTTGTATTTCTCTTGAGTCTCGCTCTTAGAAATATTAAATTAGTGTAAGAAATCATTGTTGGATATGGTTTTTTGACTCAAGTATAGGATACCAGATTTCAGTTTAAAAAGGGAAATTGTACGCTTAATTAAACAAAAAACATGAGTTTAGCAAGAAAACCTGACGAGATGGAATTTTAAAAATATTTTTCCCAGTTTCAGTGAGTAAAAATCTATAAGAAACAGTCAAAAAATTCTATGTAGTTTTTTGGTTGCAGACCTGTGTAATTAGTATATTGACAATAATGAACCCTTTGTAAATTTCTCTACATTAAATAAATTCTCAGTTGCTGAGTTATTAAAGGGACTATGAAGCCATTGAAGTTAATTACATACAAGATCTGATGTATTAGTTTGTAGTAATAAGACCAACTGACTGCACCACTTACCATCATTTAATTAGCCTATTAAGATAAACGCGGGAGGGCATGCTGCTGAGCTAACTATTACACACACAGGTCTGTGTGTATATATATATATATATATATATATATATATACACACACATATATATATGTGTGTGTGTGTGTGTGTAACTCATAAAAGCCTTCAACACTGTGTTTCAGATAAGAGCAGTACTGCTATATTTCTTTCAATCTTAGAACTATTAGGGTACTAATCCACTGAAGTTAACAGGCATCTTTATTAAAATAGGCCCTAGTACAATTTTCACATATTCCTCAGTATAACTGAACAAATTTAAGTTTTGGACACAATTTTTTTAGCAGGCAATAAGAGAAACAGTTTGCAGCCTTAGCCGAGGTCTTGCACACCTACTTGGTTAGTTTTAGTAGCACCACATCAACAGATATGTGCAAAGCACTTGCTCATCTCTACAAAGACCCTTGAAGCTCTTGGACACACAGTGTCCTTGGCACTGTACTAACTGATTACAAGGAGGGTATGCGATCTCCCACCTCTGTATGCACTGCATGCTTGAGTTACATGCCCTATGCTGACCTCCTCAGTGGCGAGTGAAAAGAGGAATATGTAAAGGATGCAGGGTATGGCAGGTGTTTGCGCCTTCACGCTGAAATCAATGGTAATTTAACAGACAGCGCAACTGCATGAAAGGCATGAACTGAGACGAAAACGCCACACTCTTGGACTGAAAAGGGCTTTTTGAGTAAAGGCTTCACACAAGTTGGAGTACTCTAATGTTGAATGTACCCATATTCGGGTTATTTCAGTGCTGAATGAAAGAAAAGCTTCAGTACGTGAGCAGAAAAGGAAGGCCAGCTCACTGAGAAAATACTTATTTAAAATCATTCAATTTATCAAAAGTGACAAATAAACTTTTCTAGCAAAATTATATCAGAGAAAAGAGCTACAAGTGAAGAATAAGCTCCCTGCTATGCAGTTTTTTGCACTACTCATGTCCTTGCACAGCTCATTCAACTAAAGGTTGCCCATTATTAAATCGACAGTTAAATTTAGCTAAAATCATCACATATAACTGTTAAAAACAGCAGACCGTGTGGCTGTCTTCAGCCTGCAGTGAAGGGTTGAAAATACCCATCTGATTGTTCTGGTAGCCTTGTTTGAGCAGACATGTGTGACGACATTTTGAACATTGCACTTAAAGCAATTGAAAACAGGAAGAGAGAAATGACTCCCCCCATAAATGTCATTTTTTTCTATTTATCTATAGCCATTCTGTAGCATTTTGGACATGAGAATGAAAAAACCCTATACAAGAATCACTTTAGGAAAAAGACTACAGACTCAAATCAATCCAGTGCACTGCAATTGCGGCAAGTTAATACCAGTCTTGGGTACTTTCAGTCAAACCACATCACGTTTACTTTAATGGTTTTCAGCACACACTCACAAACACAGCAAAGACAAATCAATTTTTTAAATTTACTGCTACAATTACACAAATGTTTATGATAATGTAATCATTTGAAAATACAGCATTTGAGAAAGTCTTCCTTAGAATTTTCCAGCATCAGCTGCACACTTACTTTTAAGCGCTGTACTGCAGACTACAGATTGCTTAAGACGCAATAAAACGCACAAAGTTATCAGGAAACAGTCTGATTGTCGCTGAATGTTGTAGTCATTCACTACAAGCCCCAACTGTCAGTAGGTATTACAGTAAGTGTATCTGCCCTAATTTCAAGAGAACTACAAAGAAAAAAAAAGCTACAAACAAAAGGTGATTTACATAAAGGAAATGCAACAGTGGGTTTTGTCAAAGGGTGAAACATTCACATGAGCATCAAGGGGGATGCTCTATTTTCCGCAGAGGGGACGAGCAGGCTGTAAAATTATGTGGACACATCACCCCCAAGATAATGTCCGTAGCTTTGGAGTGAGATTTTCATTACATCAGTGACATATGGATGTAATATTAGATGTTAATACACTTTTGGCTATATGTTTTGCTTTGTTTTTTCTCTATGCTGACATCTTGTATTACAAATAAAAATGTAATATACATTTTAATATAATGTGTTTGTCCATCTTAGCAATATTAAACACAGTGTTGAGCCACTGGCGGTTTACTGGTCAGTATCTAAATTTATTTACTCATAATGATGTCAAATCCATTCTATTGTCTATTATTAGTAGTAGTAGTAGTAGTAGTATTGTTGTTCTTAAGCGGCATAATGAGTGACATTTTGTCAACCAGACTCTCAAAGTCTTAAAAAAGATTGAGATTCTCATTTTATATAGTTTGCATAAAAATCACAGAGAGAAACTATGCTGCAAACATGGTTCTAATTCAAATAAGTATTAAACAGGAGAGTGACACTTTTTCAGTGACTGATTAATGTATTAGTATTTGTAAAAAAAAAAAAAATACTTGCTTTTTTTAAATTAACAGCCTAATTTTAAGCTTGGTGCAACCCCAATTAGCTGTGCTCAAGGTGCCAATGTTACACAGCTAAATGTTGCAAATTAGGCTAACAGTTAGCTATGTATTTAAAAACACAGATTTTAACAAATACATCCACATTTAAAGAATGCTGCCACTTACCGCAGAGTTTTATGTCTAGGGCCATCTGAAAGCCCCCTGTCCAATTGGAAAGAAGGTTTTTCCTTAAAGTTTTTTTTTTTTTTAAATCTTTCTCACTAGCAAAGATGGCACCCGGAAGTGGCCACTCTTAACTTTCAACAAACATCAACTAACTTAAGTTTCAGTCTTCTTTTATGTTTCTACATGATGCTCAAATCAATGCCAGATTTTTGTTATTGGATTTATCCTGTCATGCTTATTGATTGTGAATTGATTTATTAATCTTCTCTTTATTTGTTGGTTTTCTGATTAACATCTTTGCATATATGCTGCATATATATTCTTGGTATAACAGTTTTGCTTAGACAAAATATGATGTTGGCATCTGTAAATCTAGAGGAGCATTTCAAATATGCTTTATCCACAAATTATCAGAGAGTAGTTGATGTTTTTAGCAGTGCTGCAGTCGCATATCTTACAGCAAACACTTAGTCAGTGGTATCTTTGTTTTGAACGGGGCACCAGTGCCACCTACTGGAATATTTTTGAAAATACGGGTTCACAAAGACAGTAAAAGCTGTGTCCAGTCATCTTGTCTGCTGCCTTCAGTTACTTCAGTCAGCAGCACTGAAGAACAATGCTTCTTCCACCATTTTTGTTGATGCTATAACTCAGTAGTATTGCAGTGAAATGTTAACTCAATAGGTCAAATGTATGCCAAGTCCTAGTGTGAAGCTGCTGTATGATAACAAACCTACATGACAATTTAGTGAATTGTTTTCACAATTAAAAATTATTCCAGTCATCATAAATGAGAATTGTGTTAGGTTTAAATTATGAAAGCGTTTAAATATTTTTTTTAGTATTGTTACAAATTTAACCAGTAGGTAAATATAGCTCTAATTACTGCACACAGAAGATGCTGAAATAAAGCTTTAGACAAATATTGTGCAAATTTTTTGAATGGCATGCATGGATATTTTTTTCGTTCTCAAATTCATTCTGCTTTGATGAAAAACCTGAGAACGAGACCTGAGAAGGTAATACAGTAATTTTTTTTTTTTAAAAAAGGGGGACCGAATGAACAGAGAGGTGTATTGAATTTCAAGGAGCTACTCTGAAACTAAGATGTGCACGATTTAAGATCCACAGGATAAGCAACCTCATTCTTCTAATGTCAAATCATATAGTAGTTATTTTAGCTTCTAAAAATTTCTCTCAGACCAAACATAACCACAGAGCACAACAACCACACAACAAATAATCATTCAGTGTGTGTGTGTGTGTATTTTATCTTGTGGAAGAAGCTCGTCTCCAGCCCTTCAAAGAGCTAATCTACCAGCTCTCTTCATCTTCACTTTACAAAGTATGACAACATCTACCTAGAAAATGACTAAAGATGCACATTATGGAAACAGGAATAATGCACACTGTACTAATATGTTGCCTTCAGAATCAAAAGCTTCCTTTTTTTCATTCTGTACTCCATTTTTCTATCACCAGTGAAATGAAATATTCTTAAATATAATACGGATTAATTTATTCATGACAAAATGTTGCTAATAAAAAAAGCAAAGTAGTATTAAGTGATTCTTTTATTAACTAAATTCATTTGGCATTATGGCTCATGTGGCAAGAGGGCAAATGTTTCAGCTGTGCTATTTGACAAAGCAAAACTATGTAGAGTACTTTCCTTCACTGACAACACATACATTATTTATGCAACTAAAACAGAGTACTGCATTGCTCTGTATTTTGTGATCCTTAACGTGATCGTGATTCATGAACAAGAGGCATGAGTGAGGGATCGAAGCCATTTTGATGCATCTCACACTTTCATGCTCATCCAGTTGAAGAGTTTTGTCGCCCTGTCTGTGTGAATCATATGGAATAAACATAATACATAAAATAACATAATGAACACCCAAAGATAAAAGACAAATTAAAAATAAATCTACCCCAAAAAAAGAGGTTTTATGGAAACCTTTACCCAAACATATGCTTTTTGAGAAGAATCTAGCTGTTTAATTTTTAAAAATCTTTAAAATGAACATGATGACAAATGTACATTTTTGCTTCATCTTGCTGTGCTTACTGCTAACACTTTTAGGAGAAGAACTGTGGAGAGTGAGACATGGCTGCTTCAAACCCCCTTGAACTCACATAGCCAGGAACTCTTCCTCATACACGAACCCCCGTACTATTTGATATTCAAGGCTCTCTTCAGATTTTATAGAGTATCATGTCGTTAAAAACACACACATAAAAAGCAAATAATAATAATAATAATCATTAAGACCTGCGATTTAAATGGATTATAGAAGGGAATTAATCCGACACATTATTTTTTGTCAACCATGAACAAAACCACTAAAGGTTACTGACTGTTTCCAATAAAACCTGAAAACAAATGCAGTTAAATTTAATTTAACTCACATTTGTCCAAATTTGCATTTTATTGTGTAATTTAAGAAAATTTGAATCAAATGCTTTCTTTTCTTTTTTCTTCTTCTTCTTCTTTTTCTTAATTTTGAGTCTGATTTAAATTCAATTATGAACAAGATTAATTAATGCACTGGCAGTGTCCACTACAGTTTCTTTCAAATGGAATTAACCTGCTGTTGGTGAGATATTGTCTGTTACTATGTTTCACAATATGCTCAAAGTGGTCCTTAAGTTTTAAGTTAAAGCTCACTAAAATAGTTTGTTTCCATAGTGACAGGCCAACCACATAACCACTATAGCATAATATAGTATAGATTAATGAATTGTTGAGGATTATGAACGTAATTTTTGCTCATGGTGCTTTTCCTTTTTTCAAAGAACACACTGAACTAAAATTAACACATGAGTTTTTCAAATGCACAGGAAGAATTGCAGTAGCTGATAAAATGAAACAATATCGCTATAGCTTGTTTAATAACAAGCAATCCTGGATCTTTTTTCTGGATATCTCAATCAAATGTATCACACCATGTCATTACAAAAGCATCATATGAGAAAACAGCATTGATATGCCCAGTTTGTTGGTAGAGTAACCCTGAAAAGTTTGTGTATGTTCAGTATTGCTTACTGAAGGACACCACTTATCCTTAAAGCACAGCAGAGATGTGCTGAAAGCATTCACAAAGCTTTGATGGTTTTACATTTACATGGCCTCACAGCTTTCGACTCATCAGTCTCTATTTCTCTTTGCTATCTTTTTGCTGTCTGAATTAACCATTTTATATAAGATGCTGGAATAAAAAACACTATAGAACACTATAGACTGTAATGAATGGAAAGACTTTAGAGGGGACATTACAAATCATTTATGACTGAGCTAAATGTTTTCTACTCCCACTTTAGCAAAGTTATGTGTATTCATCTGTCAGTACAATGCAGTCCCTTAAAACCCTTAAGTGCTGCGAACCTAAGTCCTGACACTGGATCTAGTAGGAGGTACTCCATTTAACATAGGAAGGAATAGACATGAGGGGCAAAAGGTAGGGCTGAAAATGTTTGTATGAAATAAAAAAAGAAGGTTCTGTACCAGCTGCAAGTGATTAAGATTTGACTGGTGCAATAATTAATAACAACGAAACAATAATTTTGTCTTGAGAAACCAAATTGTCATGAATGCTAAATTGCCTGAAATGCACGCCAGAGTGGGGCGGTGATTCGTGCACAAACCTTACTTTTATTGTATTAAAGAATGCTGGACATCTGTCCAAATAATAACAAAAATAATAATAATAAACTAAAATATCTAGACATCAACATAAGGCATTTTTTTCTTTGCAATTTAATTACATTATAAAATAGGAGTTCAATTAATTTTTTAGGCAAACTGTGCACTTATGTATTTCTCTTTGTTGTGGGAAACCCACGGGGAGTCAGAGTAGAGGACAAACTGCAGAAGACAGCTCTAATAGGATTCAATCCTCTGCCAGCAAGGGGCTGTCATACCAAAAGCTGTCGGATCTTACTCTCTTTCCTCTTCTGCTAGCAGTTCATCAGAGTAATTTCTGCTTTGTGCACATAAAACTCTTCCTCATTGCCAAAAAGGAATAGAAAAGTGTGCACTAGAGTCCATCATAGAGTCATAACACCACCTGACCTTTACGTTTTCCTCTCCTGCTCCTTATCTCCCCTTTCTCTCTCCCCTCTGTAGGCATCATTGAGATCTATTTATGCTATCGGTTTCTGTACTGTATGCTGATGTCCTGCCACCTCCTTTTGAGTAAAAAGTGGGAAGATGACAGAAAAGGAGAGGACAGAGAGATATGCAGCCATTAGCTGCTGTCAGCTGACATCAGGCTATGTCCATGGATTTTACAAGTTGACATCTATTTACAAGTCTGGTTAAAGAGCACAGGACAAAGTCTTTTATGGCTGTATGAAATCAAGTACCACTTGAGGCAAATCTGAGATTAGTCTTTCTGCATGCAGACATACTGCATGAGCCCTTCTGTTCCTTATGTCTGTTCTGCTTCCTGTTTCTAATACTCACATTCCACTGCTCTCCTCGCTCTCTGAGTATATGAAATTAAAAGAAATATAGGCTCCTCCTGGGCAAATCCCTTCCTCAGCAACCTGTGTACTTGGAGCCTTCAGGTCTCATATCTGTGCAGACAAACAGTTTGGGCTGATTCCAAATGGTCTATTCTTTGTTCTTACAGGAAGCTTCAGAAGTTTCTTGATTTTGTCACTATAGCACCCTGGCTGGTCCCTTCATATGTTTGTACCTCTAATTATCTTCCTGTCATAAAAGGGTGACCAGCTATTCCAAAATCTCAAGGAGCATTTGATCTCAGTCTCTATCTATCCACTGTGATCTAGCCAACAAATCTGGGGCAATATGTAAGTGACATCCCGTCTGTCTTGTTAGTGTCCAACCCAGAGCCCTCTGTGTGCTTCCTCTTCTATGAAGCTGGAGAGCCTTCTTACTTTGTTTCTATTAGCTGACACTGGCTTCTGGAAACTGACAACAGAGAAAATGTATGCTGCCACCTATCAAGTCTGCAAGTCTATGTACACTCACCTGCCACTTTATTAGGTACACCTTGCTAATACCAGATTGTGCTCCCTTTTGCCTTCAGAGCTGTGTTAATTCTTCATGAAATAGGCTCAACAATGTGCTGGAAACATTCCTCAAAGATAATGGTATCAGAGTTGCTGCAGATTTGTCAGCTGCACATAATGTAAATCTGTTGTTTCACCACATCCCAAAGATGCTCTACTGCGTTGAGATCTGATGGTTTTGGAGGCCATTTGAGTATTGAGGCGATTTGAGCTTTGTGACATGATGCGATCAGCCATCAGAAGATGGGTACACTGTGATCATAAAGGGATGGACATGGTCAGCAGCAATATTCGCTGGTGTTTAAATGACGCTCAGTTGGTACTATGGGGCCCAAAGTGTTCCCAGCAAGTGTAGCATTACACAACCACCGGCCTGAATAGTTGATATAAGGCAGAATAGACTCATCCTTTGATGCTGTTTATACCAAACATTTGAATTACCATTACCATTTGAATTTTGTGACAGAAATCTAGACCAGTCAACATTTTTCCACTCCTGTGTTGGTCAACTTTGGTGAGCCCATGTGAATTGTAATCTCAGTTTCCTGTTCTTTTTTCTTTTTGGACCTTTATGGTCCTCTACTACTGTGGGCAGCATTGTGCATTCAGAGATGCTCTTCTGCATACCTTGGTTGCAGCAAGTGATTATTTAGGTTTCTGCTTCCTTCCTTTTAGTTCCAAACAGTCTGGCCATTCTCCTCTTACCTCTGGCATCAACTAGACATTTTCAGGCAGTTAAAACACAACTTACCTCCTCACATCATTTCTACAAGGCAGATGGGACTTATGGTTAATTTATGGTAATACTTGTGGTAATGATGGTTACATGGAAACATTTCATCAAGTCCAAAATTGCAAATTTTCTCAGACTTACTCTTGTTGGGAGTCATTTCTAATTGTCTGCAATAATTTAACCTCAGAACTATGTCCATAATAGGCAGCAGTATCTTCGGGACTTGACCTTAAGAAGAGGCTTATGATCTACAGTCTAAATACTGGTCCATTTTTCCCAAAAGCAATCTAATTAGCATTTGAGCAAATTGTACTTGAAGTCACAAAACCTAAGAACCACTAGCAATATGATTAAAGTACTCGTCTGATACTTCCTGAGCTGCCAAAATGAGCCAAACCATCATCCCAGTCCTATTTCATTTCATTTGGATTCAGTGGATAAGCAGAAGAGGATGGATGGCTGGCTGGACGAATGGACAGCTGGATGGCTGGCCGGATGGATGGAATCAGTCATGGAACCAATGACCTCCGAGTTAGGCTATGCCCACCTCAGGGACCCATGGTAGAAGACAGGTAGACAAGATGGATATTTTGTCCACTGATCAAGTGGAGAATTTAAATTTTCAAATACTTAAATCATCCACACAAAAAAAAAAAACTGAAAAATTTTTATGGACTGAAAAAGACATAGGATAAAGTAGAACTTATTGTAAAAAGAAAGGCATTATCAGCCCCTGAATATGGTAATTTAGTCTACAAGATGAAACAGATGCTCCAACGGCTTGCCAGTGGCTGGATGGGCTACGGCCAAGATGACAAATTTTCTATTTAATGTGCCAAGTATTTGGAAGGTGTGACATGACTTCATTAAGGTGGCTCCATCCTTCTGTGACTTTGCCAAAATGTACAAAGATTTAATCATCGTTCTAATTTCAAATGTATTGTCTACTCGTTGAGTTTTCTCAGTGTGAGGCATGTTGAATATAGCTACTGTGCAGTTTAAAAGTCTGGAACCACAATGAAAACTTGTAATAATGTCATATAAAACTGGAAATAATTTCTAAATTGTGAAGGTTAAAGACCTGAAGACATTTAAAAAGGTGCAAGAAGTGTCACATAAGCTAGATTTGCAGCACTGGTCATGATAAGCTATTACAATTCCCATAGTTAGGTTCGTAAGTTCTTGACACTAACATATTTTTGTAATTTTGCCCCAGCACACCACCACAATGGATCAGACAAGATGAGACTGAAGTGCAGACTTTTAGCTTTAATTCAAAGAGTGTAAGTAGTGCAATGGCTGTTTAGGAATTCCAGCCATTTTTGTACACAGAACCCCATTTTCAGAGGAAGTCATTTTAAAAACATAATTTTAATCTTAAAGGTTGTTTTTAGTACTTAAATGAAAGTCATTTGGAGTCACTGCCTAAAGTCTAAACCCAAAGACATCACCAAATGTTGTTCTCCCTCCCTTAATCTGCTCTGCAGACATTTACTGCAGCTACCTTTAGTTGCTGCATGTTTGTGGGTCTCTCTGCATTCAGCTTTGTATTTAACAACTAAAAAGCTTTCCTGGTGGGCTGAGATCAGATAACTGACCTAGTTAATAAATAATTTTATTTCTTTGCCTTGAGAAACCCATATTTTGCTTTTGCGGTATGCTTCGGGTCATTATCCATTTGCACTGTGAAGCACCATTTGATCAGCTCTGCAATATTTAGCTGAATCTGAGGAGAGAGTTCAGCCCTGTACACTTCAGAATTCATCCTACTATTTCTATCCGCAGTGACATCATCAATAAACACTAGTGGCTTGGTTCCACTGGCAGTCATGCATGTCCATGCCGTAACACTGCTTCCATCATGTTTGACAGATGATGTGGTGCACTTCAGATCATGACCTGCTTCTCTCCTTCTTCATCTGTCTGTGAAGGTTCTCAGTCATCCAGGTCATTGTAGTCTAAGGAGCTTGGAAAGAAAAGCTTTTGGACTTCTTTAAGTTTCTTGAAAACGTTTCACCTCTCATCCGAGAAGCTTCTTCAGTTCTAAGAGCAAATGGTGGAGAGTCCCAGATTTTGCAGTTTATCCTCAACAGTTGCCTATAGTGGACCTCATCACAGCCATGAAAACTGCCATAAGGATTAATAAATGAACACAAACAGAAGCAGAGTAAATCAGGATGAATGAGCCACCCTCTCCAGTGCAAAAGTTCCTCCGTCTAACCTCACAGTACAAGAAAAGAAGGCCGTCACATCCCTGAGCAAAAACCATAACATCACCATATTACCAGCCGACAAGGGGAGGTCCACTGTTGTTCTAAACACAATGGATTATCACAGAAAAATTGCTACACTCCTCAGTGACAACAATACCTATGAAGCCTTAAAACTAGACCCCACCCAATAGGGCGTAAAAATCTGGGACTCTCCACCATTTGCTCTTAGAACTGAAGAAGCCTCTCGGATGAGAGGTGAAACGTCTTCAAGAAACTTAAAGAAGTCCAGATGAGTTTCTTTCCAAGCTCCTTAGACCTCCTTCTTCATACTTTTCTCTTCCCATCATTCTTGTTCTGTGGTCTTTCAGGCCTTTTAGTGCTGCTGAGCTGGTCAGTACATTCATCCTTTCTAAGAATGTACCAGATTGTTGATTTAACCACTCCCATAGTTTTTGCAGCTTTGCAATCCCTTTTATATGTTTATTTTGGTTTTTCCACACTTGCATCAAATCCAAATGTTTTATCTGTTAAATTTGTCAATAAACAGGACTACAGTGAACTGGCTTCACCTGGCTTCACTCTTTACCGATCAATTGTCCAATTACTTTTGAACCTCTCAAAATGGGGCACTAAAAGCAAAAACATGGCTGTACTTCCAAAACAGTCTGAAAGTTGATTGCTTGATTTAAAATCATCTGCGGTGAGGCAAAACAATGTGCCATTGTCCAAAACCATATGGACCTAACTGTAACTCCTGTCAAACTGTAACTCCTGTTCAGTGACAGCGATTCAACTCAGATTTCCTTGAGCTGTATTCCTGTCGCTGAAACAGAATTCAGATGACACAAAGCTGGCGTTTGTCTACTAATTAAGGCTTTTCAAGTTTTTCAAGTTTTCAGGTTGCCCACATTCTTCGCCTGTTATACACATGGCTGTACCTCAAGTTTCCAGAAGAACATGGCTTACTGAGCAGCATTTAGACAGTGGCAAACATGAAGTAACTGAAACTGGCAGAAGTCAAATTGTTGTAACAAAGTGGGGTTTTCACTGAATCACATCATGGCTAGACTGAGGGTTTCTAAGTTTAAGTCATCAGTGCATGGAACTTTAAAACACTTTATGTGAACTGGATTCCCTTCTGCAAAGCACATGTTTTGCATATCCAAACTACAGTCAGACAGATCAAAAGCATCCACATCATGATAAGAGCAATATGTGCAGTTTTGTTCAATGAGGGCAAAATAGTTTACCACAAACATAGACATTCCTAAACAAAGAATCCAAGAGTCAAATCAGCAGAAGTACTGTGGAGCTGTGGTGTCAAGTAGCATCTCCAAACTAGTTCTCAGGAAGGGAAAAGAGGCCAAATGCTTCAGGGTTGGGCTAAGACATGTCGACATTTCATAGTGGATGATGGGGAAAAGACCTTTTTACTAATTAATCCAGATTAGATGTTACTGGCACTAACAGAAAGGTGTATATTAAAAGACAAACAGGGCAGAGATTGATACTGCAGTTCATCAAACCTAGTGACAAAAGGTGGTGGAAATATTGAATTCTAGGGCTGCTTTGCTTGAGTTGGACACCTGCTATGAAGTGACTCCACCCAAACAAAGCAGAAGTAGCACTCCAACCATCAGAGACATGCTACACCCTCAGGTTTGTCTCTTTGTGGAGGAGGATTCCTATTAAAGCAGGTTAATGAGCCCAAACGCACCTCAAAGCTTGTTGAGAGCTACTTGAAGACCAAAGAAGACTGAGGAGTCCTAATGTCATGGACTTTCCTCCACTTTCAAACCCCACTGAACACTGCGGTCACTGGTCGGGGAGGGGACCAAACATTCCCGACATCAACCGACCTTTTTTTTAAAAAAAAAAATTAAATTTATGCGAACTACAAGTGTATTCTCAGGCCTCAGTCTTTCAAACCCCTTTGTACCTGAGATAGCACTGTGGATCAGTAAAAGTTGCCTCTAATGTTGAATTAACTGCTTTTAAGTGAAATGTGAAGTAGCCAGTATAATTGAAACAAAGTGCTTGTTAAATCGTTGAACTGTGTGAAAACCTCCTTCGACCTCACCTTTCTAATCAGGGGAATCAGGAGAAGCTCTGTCCAAAAAAAATCTTTTTTGAACAACTACAATACTTAACAAATTTATTAGACCACCTGTCATGAAAACAAGAAAAGTTAATATTTTAGAAATTTGCCAAGTAAAATCAAAGTAAAAACACGCTATTTTGTAATTATTACAATTAAACTGTAAAACTGTAATTATTAATACAGTAATCTGGCATCTTAATTTAAATATATATATATAATGTGCTTTACTATTTTCTTTAGCTTTTTGTAAAATAGGACATCTGAGAATTCAGGAATACTAATAAAAATTATAGCTTGCACATACTGATGGATTACTAATTATAGAAACATAAAAATTATTTTGGTAATTACCAATACAGTTAATTTAGAGCTACTGTGGCATAAACCTTACACTGGGTTATGGTCTAATAAATTTGTTAAGCACACTGTCTTTTTTTCTTTTTCTTTTTACACATCAACAACCTGATGGTAACTTCATATAGAGAAAGGTCAGGTGTGTCATGGTGAGAAAAATGCCAGTATTTATGGTTTTTTGTCCTTCACAACTATTTCAGCCGCTTTTTATACTGAGTGCAACACTAAGAATGCCTCTGAGCAGAGACGCCCTTATTCCCATTTGTATAATTCATTCCATTAGGTCTAGAAAGACCGTCTGCTCTTTTGAAGAGAGCGCATAGAGGGAGAGTGACAAAGCCAGGAGGACACTGAAGTCTTTTGGTCAAATAGTCACATATAGCTACTCTAAAGTGGTATAGATGCTTTTCACTGTAGAGGTTGTTAGCCGATTACTTCTACCAAGTAAACTGATACCAGCTTAGAAAACAAGAAAAGAAAATAGATTAAACTTTTCATATGTGATACTTTCAGCTGCTCTCTTATTCTCAAAGGGATACCACAGCAGGTAGCGCTGCATGTTTAATTAGGCAGATTTTTTACACCCTTCCTGATACAACTCCAAAGGGATTTACATCTCCTCCTGGGATTAAACTAGAAATCTTTCACTTGATAGGTGAATGTGTATACTATGGAGACTGATCTTTTTGAATTTGATCTAAGAAGCTTGACAATGGACAGTTGGACAACCCACTCTGGCCTATCCTAAGCTGTCCTATAGTCAGTGAGTACAGTAGGTTAGTTAGCACTGCTATAGCTACTCATCAACCAGGGGAATGGCACTGACCAGATTTATCCAGATAGGTATGCACACACATAAGTACATAAGTACTTCATTGCATTAGGGAATCTTTGAAAATCTCAAAAGATTTGATTTGATAAAAGTTCTTAAATTATTCATAGAGAAAAGACTATATTTTCAAGTCTTACTTTGGTGCACTGTGTGCCACAGGATACAGGGTACAGTTATATCATGGTCACTTAATTAGACCCTGAAGCAACCGTTTACCCTTGCCCTCATACAAAACTGGCAGCTAGACAAAGTACAGTTGGTGAATGTAAGGAAAAAGCAACAGAATAATGAATTTTGGAGTGTTAATTTAAAAGAAATAGATGAAACACAGTGCTGTGATACTTGCCCCCTTCTTGAGTTCTTTTTTTTTCTTTTTTGCATATTTGACACACTTACATGTTTCAGTTCATTGAAAAAAAATTATTATTAGATAAAGCTAACTTGAGTAAATAAAAAATTATGATTTCACTTAGTAAGGGGGGGGGGGGGGGGGGGGGGCCCAACCCT
>VVHJ01063814.1:0-13906 GCA_015107715.1 Tylochromis polylepis
ACAGATTTTCAATTATATTCAGGTCTGGGGACTGAGATGGCCATTCCAGAACGTTGTACTTGTTCCTCTGCATGAATGCCTTAGTGGATTTTGAGCAGTGTTTCGGGTCGTTGTCTCGTTGAAAGATCCAGCCCCGGCGCAGCTTCAGCTTTGTCACTGATTCCTGGACATTGGTCTCCAGAATCTGCTGATACTGAGTGGAATCCATGCGTCCCTCAACTTTGACAAGATTCCCAGTCCCTGCACTGGCCACACAGCCCCACAGCATGATGGAACCACCACCAAGTCCACTTTCTCCTGGCTGTAGATTCATATTCAAAGAAAAGAAAGAAGTGTGAATTGTGTTGCACACACTCCTCTGATTTTGTGTGTTCATTCCTGTCCGCTTCACAGATGACCATGCAGGAGTACAACATGCTTCAGGAAGAAGAGGATGATGAAGAATTCCTCCAGCATTACCGCATGCAGCGCATCGAAGAGATGCGGCGCCAGCTGTGCCGTGGCAAGCGTTTTGAGCAGGTCTACGAGCTAAACAGTGGAGAGGAGTTCTTAGAGGCTTTAGACAAAGAAGACAAAAGCACCCTGGTCATGATCCACATCTACGAGCCGGACGTCCCAGGCTGCGAGGCCATGAGTGGCAGCCTGATGTGTCTAGCTCAGGAATACCCGCTGGTCAAGTTCTGCAGCGTGCGCAGCTCAGCCATCAGCACCAGCGCACTGTTCAGAGACAGCGCTCTGCCTGCTCTGCTCGTTTACAAAGCCGGGGATCTGATTGGCAACTTTGTGCGGCTCACAGATCAGCTCGGGGAAGACTTCTTTGCCGTAGACCTGGAGGCCCTGCTGCAGGAGTACGGCTTGCTGCCCGAAAAGCCTCCCGTCGTCCCAAAGACGGTTCGCAACGGAGCCATCATACAGAGCACTGTGAGCGACGAGGACTCTGACCTTGATATAGACTAGAGCCATAGCTTCTAACATGTATAATATGCTAGGGGAAACTGTACACATATGTGGCCCCTCTGTAGTAACAGAGCGAGCCTTGACTGACACCTCACCACTCATGCAGCACACACACAACCAGCATTAAAGCAGAACCAAAAGTGAGTGCAGACACCACAACTTAGTGCATTTCATCTTATCATTCCATAGTAAATATGAGTTATTTGATGAGTGTAAATATCATTATCAGAGGGTGTCAGAATACTGTAGATGTTTTATGTTTTGTTTGAGCTGACAACTTTACCTATTTATTGTGTTAAACCACATTTCCGTGTGCATCTTCACTGTATCATGTGCTTCACTGTGTAGAATAGAAATCCTTTGGGCCAAACTAACTATTAGTTAATTTTCTAACTTTTATATGTGCTCCACCATATCAAATAGTCAGGACAATAAAGTGTAAAGTGTTTGGACTTGTTATTTGTTGTCTTTTTATTTGTAGGAATCTGTATAAAGTTTAAACTGCATCAGTGACATTCAATCTGATTCAGTTGTATTTTTGTTGTGCAGAAATCTGCCTTTATATTGTAAGTTAAAGACCCTGCAATGTTGGAAAGAGAAGCCCCAACAAGCAGTTATGAGCCAGCACTTGGTGACAGTGGGAAGGAAAAACTCCCTTTCAACAGGAAGAAACCTCCAGGCTCAAGCTGAACCAGGCTTAGGAAGGGGCGGCCATCTGCTGCAAGTGGTTGGGGTGAGGGGAAGAAGGGATGTCGCTAAAGTATCCTGAATGAAACGAATTCTAAAAGTCCTCTATCAAGCTTGTGATGGAAATTAACTTGCAAAGAGGTAAACAAACTTTTATTTTTTTAACAGGTAATCAGGCAATTGGTCATTTTTATTGCAATTGTAATGTGCTGATGAACACTAAAATTAAAGATATTTAGATATTGCTTTAAAAAAAAGTGCCTGGAGGCATTTCAAGATGACTGCAGAGTGGTTAAACTGGCTTCAAGAATGACTTTGGCTGCATTAACATTTTATTTTTAAAGAAACAAATAGATCAGGAACTGGTGAAAGCTGGTGTAAAGCATTGGGGTCGAGGTGTTTAAGGTGAAAACACCTGAATGATGCTAGTGCTGCTGAAACAGTATGGAGGGCCACGAGTGCCAAAATGAATTAAATAAATACTTGAATAATAAATTAAACATGTCAATAATTAATTATTTCAAGTTGGAAATAATTTATTAAATCTTGTAAATGAAATTTGTTGATATTTCAATGATTATTTATATTAAATTACTTAATTCTTTCCGATTTAAAAAAAAAACACTTTCATTTTATAGCAGGTAAGGTGGCTTCAACTGTACTCAGGCAAACACAAAAATTAGCACAGTTAGCTTTATCATTCATTAAAGTTGACAGCGTTTCCATTTAGAGTTACAAAAACCATCTTTCTGAGTTCATCTTAGTTATAAACCTTTTTTGTATTTCATTAATACAAGAAAATGGCTGAAAAGTAAGGCAACTCACTGGGTTTAACCTGCTCTCACTCTGCTTTCTCTACACCCACATTAACTTTTCGGTCCAGTGAATCCTCCCAGAGGTGATTTGTACACAGGATTGACGGGTCAACTCTTCAAATCTTGTCGGCTCAATAATTCCTCTGAACAGGAAGAGCGGTAGCATTGACACTCGCTGTTCAACCATATTAAATTGCACAATACAGCCTGCAGCGGCCAAGAGGCGCTGACTCAACATTTCTGACATCAGGCTGCTGCGGCCTACAAGCATCTCATCATTATCATCAGCAGCAACTGGAGGAGCGTCAGCAGGAGGAGGTGGGCTCCGTGTCCGTGGAGGGGAGCAGCTGAGCCATGCAGGTCATGCCCACAAAAGGTGTTTTCCAGCAGCAGGTGGGTTTCTGCACTGATACCTGCCAGAAAAGGAGAAATTCTGTCACACTTTGTCAACTGGGGTGTGCATTTAGCAGCTTATTTCTCCCCAAAGTGCAACTCATTAACCCTCTGGTGTCCACACAGCCATGAAATCAATGCCAACTAATGCAGTGAACAGAGCTCTGTGAAGTCACTGGAGTAGTTTCAGCCAGCTGCAGACATACACACCATGTTCTGACCATTCGTCCCACAGATGCTGGACATCCTCATCATGATGTTCACGGTGATGATCTGGGTCTGTATCAAAAACACAGAACTGCTCTGTTAATATCTTTTACTCTGCAAACAGCACAGACTATATGAGAAAAATGCAAAACATCCTGCATCCTAATCGAGCCCTGAAGTGCTAGTGTGTATGCAGAGAATGCACGAGTTAACACAAGGAGCTGGGAAAGAATTAAAACATACAGAACATGAAGAGTAAATGAAAGGAGAAAAGCTGTTTTGACCTTGGACGCCAACATTTCATCCCCATCCCCTGTCTCAAAATCAGCTTCTGTGCGATTGCTTCTTATATCAGTTCAAAGTTGTCTTTTGTTGTGACATACAAGAATATGTGCAGTGAAATATGGAGTAGGACACACTAAAGATATAAAAAAAGACTATTGTAACAAAGATAAGGATCAGAATTAAACACACAAAAATGAAGATTTTATTTCCCATTTGAATTATTTTCTTGCACTCTGGATTTTTAAAGAACATAATTCCCTCAAGGAACGTTTTATTATTTCATCTTAACCATCAGCGTTTGATTGAGTTCTTTATATTAAAAACCAAATCCAAGCTTAGCCCCCCTCTCATACCTGTATTTACAGATTACATAAAAAAAGACTCGGTACCATTTGAGTGAAGCCACAGCATCCGTTTGAGCTCTCTGAGGGCCTTGGTGAGATTCTCCAGCTGGTCGTGGAGGTGGATGTTCTCCTCTATCAAAGCATGGATTGTATCCTGCAGTTCAAAACCCTGACTTTCCAGCACCAGCAGCATCAGGGGTACCAAGAAAAGCCTCAGTGTCCTCATAGCGACTGCAGCACCAAGCTTCTGTCACATCTTTACAGTAACCCAGCAATCCTTGTCACAGGTAAAGACAGGAATAAATGGTCGGTGCAGATGCTGTCAGCTTAAACTCGGTGGGGGTGGGGGTAGTGGGTGACGACGGTTCTTTGTTTCCAAAGCCATGGGTGGAAAGCTGCCAGTGGGCTGCTTTAAAATCAATCCAATGTTTCCGTATCACTAAGTGCAGTAGCAGAAGCAGTTTGCTTCAATATGATCGTCCTCAAATACTATCTCTACGATAACAACAGATCATCAGGGCAGCGAGGTTGAGAGAGCAGGTAAGAACTAGGTGCTCCCTATTCATTAACGTACAAAATACTGGAAGCATAAATTTCAATCTTTAAAAAAAAAAAATCACAATTGTAGCTTTTAAGTAAACTCACAGTAGCAGCATCTAAAGCTCAAGCCTGTCATGTATGGTCAGAAACTTTGATAATCTGCCTTACGGCCCATTTTCCACTTACTGCCACATTCGTAGTTGTGACAAAACTAATGGCTGTCAAAGGCACAAGGAAACTGCACACCTGTCAAAATAGTAACATGCAACCCTTTTCTGCTTCCATACAGCTACACGGCTCATCAGGACTTTTTCCAGACTCGTGGAACTAAATTATCATTTGAGAAAAAAAATTAATCATTGTGGGGAAAAAAATCCTTTTATATGCATCAATTTCTCAGATGGATCACACAAACACTGCTTTAAAAATGTAACCACATCAGATACCTGCGCAGATCATTGATCTAATGAAGCTCCTACTCAAAAATGAAGACTCAGGACACTGTAGTGTTTTTTCCAAACAAAAACCATTTTATTTATTTATCATCATGTGTATGGGTTTATGCGGTCTTGGCAGCCCTGGTGCGCTTCTTTTTGACCACAACAGGCTTCTGGCTCTTCAGGATAGCGCTGGCACGACGCAGGGCAGCCTGGGGAAACAAATGAGACTTAAATGATGTTCTTAAACTTTCACACAAACAAAAATGCCAGCTATGTTAAGTATCAGCCTTCCAAAAACTACAGGTTAAGCTCACCATACGCAGGTCCTTCCTGTAGTTGTTCTTGCGAATGATGTGCCTCAAGCTGTTGAGGGTGGCACGGGAATTCTTGTTGATGGTGACCTTGACGTAGGAGTTGGCAGGTTTGTTCTGGCCTGTGGATCAAGAGAACAAAATGAGCATCAAATGTATCCAAAAATATGGATTTTCCAAGAACTACATATTTCTGTGTGTGTATATATGTATATACACACACACACACAATACAGAATCTAATATTTTTGCAGTTGTCATCCTTGTCATATCTTCACAGTACAACACAAAATAGTGTATCTAATTATAAATTTTAACAACTTTCTTTCCCCCCCTCCCATTAATGGAAATTCATTAGGCATCCATAGATGACATAAACGTTACTGCTATGTGATGCATGAGGAACCTTTGAAATATTTGTGTTCAAATTTTCCTTAAAGTTAGTGAAGAGAGGATTGTTTGTCCAGTCTGAGTCCGGGCAATACTCTTACTCAAATGTTAAATGAACCAGCATTACTCATGTACCTGCACGCTTCTTCAGCACTACGATGACACCCTTGCCGTCAGCTGCTGGCTGCACGCCTACAGTCTTCTTGTGCACCAACCCATTGAAGCGGAAAGAGTTCCTGGCCTTCAGGTTGTTGGGCTCCTGTCACAAAACAAAAACAATCAGATCACTGGCATGCACTTATTTAATTGTCTTGCCCAATCCTGCTGTTAGACGAGGGAGGTAATGCAGTATATTTTGATAAACGTTACCAGGACATTTAAAAAGCTCAACATTTTGATATTTAGCAATATAGAGAAAAAAAAAACTACAGCTGCTAGTCAACTAGCATTTCCAGTGCCACCTTCAACTAATCTCACACTTCTTTAGCCAAAAGTATGTCACAAACACAGATACAGTTCAAGCCTATCTGGCATATCCTGTCAGCTAATATGCAATTCTCAAACACTAACAGCAGACCATCTGTAATGTTTTGTTAGCATGTGAAGATGAATTTGTGTCCCAACCATACCACACTGTACATCACCAGCATGCTCAAACCCAGTTTCAGTACTAAAGCAAACTTTCTGAGTCACTTTTCAGGCGTAATCGCACAACAGCACTTTGCACGGGTCGGGTCTGGTCAGGTCTTTCAGAGGATTTGTACTCACAGTGCTGTAGGTCTGTCCGTTCCTCTTGATGAGGAAGCTGGAGCAGTTCCTGATGACCATCCACTGCAAATGGGACGACATGGTGAACCTGTGTATAAGAGGGAGAAATGTTTCTTGAAAATCTGTTAGAGGAAAAACCGTGACAGGCGCCTTTCAGTTTGCCTGCATAGCTAAACGTGTTAGCTTAGCGCCATGATTTGAACGGGTCAATATGGGAAACAGTGAGACGGCAAATATCTAATATAGCGAACCGTAGACTTAATTATTCTGTTAGGACTCGTATACAGAAAACACAGAGCTGCGGTTGCTAACATTAGCGCCACTGTTCAGGCCGAGGAACTGAAGGAGCACGATGAGGCCTAACCAGAGCGAGGTGCTTACAAGATTAATCTTTCCATTTCTACACACAACAGGGACATTTATTGTCGCACATGGCGTATAACAACAAACAGAAGAATAATAGCTAAATTTATTAACACAAATACAACTAGGGAAAGAAAACAAATGTACTTTCATGAGCAGCTATTAGCCACCGAAGCGACCACGTTACCTTTTAGCGGAGGAAAGGACCGGAGAGAGCGGAAACCGCTTTACGGAACCTCTCTCTAAAATTCTTACGCACACAATCTACCTTTTTAAAATGCAATTTGGGACAACAGCCATATTTTGCTGAATTAAAGCACACTATCTAATATATAATATATATATATGTAAATTTTATTAACACCTTTGATGCTATATTTAATACTGAATGTAATTTTGTTTGGTACTAGTTATTTATAGGAAAAGCGGAGGAATACGTTCAGCGTAGTAAGTAGGGTCACGTCATTAATGTGCGCCTCGTGTTTACAGGCAGCCGTCAGGATTTTTACACATAATTATCAGCTGTTTTAACCCCAAACCGATGAGTGTTATGTTAGCTCCAAACTCGAGCAAACGAGGAGCAAGCACAGGGCGAATAAGAGAGCGATTGTAGACAAGATCGCAACTTCTGGACGCCGATTTTGTTTTATTTCGTGGCTGTTTTCGTTATGCTCCTGTGATTGAAAGATGTGAACAAGAAATGTGTCTGAGGTCAAAACCAATGAGTTAAAAGTCACGGCCTGCATGGCAGGTAAAGTCAGGGTCTTGTGATGAGGAGTCAAACATGGAAGAAGAAGAAGATCTGGAGACACTTGGGGAGCAGCTGTACTCTCTGATTTCCCCCAAACACAAAGAGGATGCTGGAAAACTCACAGGTGAGGGGACCTGCGTACCTCAGTTTTTGTTTCGTGACATTATGTATATGTTTTTGTCGTTTTGTTTTAATATTTGCAAGTGAAGCTGTAACTTGGCCCTGAAGTCTAGCTTGCTCTGTGTTACAGGCATGTTACTGGAGCTGCCAGGCCCTGTGTTGACTCAGATGTTGCAGGATGATACCATGCTGACCGCAGCTGTGGAGAAAGCCCTGAGAGCCCTGCAGGTGGCACAGGAACCCAGGTACAGAAATGGCCAGTAGATCAAGTTTTGGAGTGTCATTTTTAAAAAGACAAAGCAAATTAAGTAATTTGTAAGTCACACTATATGGACAAAAGTATTGGGCCAGGGTATTTTTGATTTTATACACAATTGTAGAAAACCAGGCTAGCCATTCAGTCACCTTTAGAAACTTTTGTGAACGAATGGGTCATTCTAAAGAGATCACTGAAGTTGATTGTGGTGCTGTAACAGGATGCCGCTATTGCAACAGGTCAGTTTGTAATATTTCGTCCTTTCTAGATCGACTGTAAATGGTGTTGTTGCAAAGCGGAAGCATTTACAAGCCACAACATTGAGCAGTGATGCAAACAGGGCATAAAAAGCGCCAATGCTCTGCAGGACCACTAACCTCCTTTCGCATTAACATCAGCATAAAACCTGTGCAACGGGAGCTTTGTGGTATGAGTTTCCATGGCTGAGCTGCTCCTGTAGGTGTAATGTGGCCTCTGGTCAGCCCAGTTCTTTTGTCCATGTTGTGAATGTGTCAGATTCTTAAACATGACACTGTTATGTGTCAAAGGTCCAAAGGGGAGTGAAATGATCTCAAATGAAGAATAAAAGGAGATTGCAAGGCTGGACTTTTTAAGGGGGACAAAGACCAAAATAACAAACAAACAAACAAAAAAACCTAAATAGAAAATTACCAGCATCCAGAGAAAAGAGATACCACAAGCAAAAATGGCAGTTCACCTCTGCAGGCCTTGGCTTAGGTTAATGCTAAACCCTAAACACATAGTGATCCAATCTGCATCATAAGACCTGACAAAGACAGTTTCAAAGCAAGATGTGCTAGCGCTCCTAAGAGGCATTGTGGCCTTTCTTTTTTCATATAGGCCACAGGAGAGCTTTACCTTTGAAGTAAATAACAGTAACACACGTGGGATTTATCCGAATGTCAGAACATTTCAGCTAGTGTATTCTCATGTCTTTCTTTACAGTCAGGTATGTAAGGATGAGGATGATCTGTCAGTGTCTTCTGACTCTCTGGGGGAACAGCTATTTGAGCTGGTGGATGTTTACAACACAGGCCACTCACAGAAAATCACAGGCAAGTAAAATGTCTCAATAAACAACCCATAATATGTGTGTGTGAGATTTCACCTTGAAACAAAGCCACAAATGAGTGACTTTTAATGCAGGCTTGGTCAAACAGTTGTGTGCTTTTTGGTGACTTCTAATATAAATTAAAGCACAGGTTCAGCTTCGTTCAAATAAACCCTTTAAAATCATTGCCTCTTTAGTTCTGCTTTCTCTCTCTCACACACTCTTTGTTTCATTTTTCATATTTTTAAGTACATTTAAAATTACTCTTTTACTAAGAAGGGAACGAGTATACACTTTTATTCTTGCTAATCTTGATAAGAAGATGGTAATTAATTTATTCCCCTCATTTTAAACATATGAACAAATTATGTTGTCAATTCCTGGAAAACCTTCTCAGCTGTATATTTTTGTGCCAATAAATAAACCCATGTTAATCTGAAAGAGCTGGTATTTCGACATAGTCTTGCTCTATTTTAGTGGATGGATATTTTTATGGATTCATTTACTGCATCAACATTTAATTCTGATAGCCAGCATCAGCAGCTGGGGATCAGACTGGCAGGGCTTCCATCTCTGGTTGCTGCCCAACACACATTGCACCCAATGTCCTACAACGCCTCCTGTGGATGGTGACCCCACAGGAGGGTGGGCCCGTGTCACCTCTTCAGTGCCCGGCTGGGCCTCATGCGGTGAGGCCTGGTGACCACACAGTCACTCTTGAGCTATGTCCACAGGCCTGGCTGTAGGGCTGGGAGCAGCAACCCCGTCCTGGGCAGGATAAGCTGATTATTTGATTCCTCAGTCTTGCTTAGGGGTCATGTGAATCTCTCTATGTCTGGCCCCTCACCCAGGATCGGTGTGCTTTGGGTGGTCCTACCAGGGGGCAAAAGCCCCCGAGATCCCTGGAACATACAAGCAACTCCACTACATTAAGATGGCAGTCCCCCTGGGTGCCTGCTGGGTGAGGTGTTCCAGGTATTTCCTACTCGGAGGAGGCCTCGGGAGTCAACTCAGGACATACAGCAGAGAAGATGTCTCTTGGCTGGCCTTGGGGAAGGCCTCACTGCCCCCCAGGAGGAGCTGAAGGAGGTGGCTGGGGGAGACAAAGGTCTTGGTTTCTCTGCTTGGGCTGCTGCACGTAGGACGCAGCCCCAAATAAGGGGTAGAAAATGCATGGATAAATGGATAAATTTCCTCCACAGGAATGCTTCTCGAGCAGCACAAAGATGCCATCTTAAAGCTTCTTTCAGATCCCAGTCTGCTAGAGGAGCAGGTGCACCTCGCCATGAAGACGCTGAAAGAGTATGTTGTTTACTTTTTGTAGAATATTCTTACATTTGCTCATATGGGCTTATTCAGAAATGTGAATCTTTTAATTGTAGCCTGTCTTTTAATTTGCCTTGCAGACCAGTAGCAGGGCAGCTTTAACAAGACAGAAGTTTAAATATAAACAATTATCAATGAAGAATTATAATAATCACTTCACTTCAGGCAGAACATGGAGGAGACTGATGTGAGTGACACCTCAGAGGTGGATGACACAGAGAGTTTAGGAGAGAAGCTCTTCTCATTGGTGGTGGAGATGGATCCACTCCATGCAAATGATATTACAGGTGACGTTATGCTGTATATACATTTTGTGATTTATCAGTATTTCGTTTTTTGTCTCTGAAGAGTTCCTGTTGATGATGATGAAATACTCATAACGCTCATACATCCTTGTAGGTATGCTGCTGGAAATGGACCCAGCTACACTCCAGCAGCTGCTCAGTGACCACACAATGCTCCAGATTGCTGTTCAGAAAGCACAAGCAGCACTGGATACTTAAAACTGAGCTTTTCTTTTCTTTTTTTTTTTCTCCAGCAAAAAAAAAAAGAAATAAATAAAAAATTTTGAATTAATATGTCATTCCAGGAGATCTGAAGGGTATACAAGTTGCCTATTTTACAGTAAGCCTTTATTATTTCACGTGGACTTTTCTGAGGACCAATGACAACGTTTTAGTGGACCAGCTGAAAATACACAAAGAACCTACAAAGCATTTCTGCCCAGCACTGAACCAAGTTATTGTTAGCCATTTTTGACATGGATGCTGTGATTGTCATTCTCAGATAAATGGACTGAATGTGTTCCAGTGTCACACAAATAATAATGTATCAGAGGTGTTGTTGCTTGATGATAATATTTAGAATATAATGCGAGTATTTATTTGTAAGTCTCTAAGCATAAATGCTAATCTAAATGTTGCTATTTATGTTTTTTCTAACCTTAGTCTAGGTCTCAATTGTGTAACTCAGTTGGTGATTTTCACTTCCTGTTTTTACCTGTTTTAGAGGAATGACTCCATGGATGGTGGTGTTGGTTGGTTACCTCCTTTTATAGACGGAAATATCTCAAACTAATTATTGATTTGCCTTGAAGTTTTGACATTCACGTTTCTCAGAGGATTAATGTTACTACATGCCTTCTTCAGTTGTGCATCACTGCCCTTGTTGTATCTCTTGTTCATGTCGATTTGTGGGCCAAAGTGCAATAACTAGCTTGATTTTGCTTTAAGAACACGTCCAAATTTCACCTCACTCTGTGTGTTTGCAGACCTCACCTCTTCTTCATACCTCACACTATAGAAAACTCTGTGTACATGTAATATACAAATGTGCTTATGCTCTCTTTATTTACCCACTGCATGTACACTGCTTATAAAAATAAAACCTGATCAAGGCTTTTTTTGTTGTTGTTGTTGTTTGTTCACTTGTTCATCTGGCTCATGAAAAACTGCATAATTTTATCAGTAAATCAGTTCACAGATGAAGTCCTATGGTTGAATTTAATTCAGTTCACCAGCCATCACCAGTTAGTCTGTCTGTATCTGGAAATCACACAGGATCTTGGCTTGGTCATTCGGAACCACCCTAGGGGGTGTGTCCCATTTTGACCTCAGGAATTCCAGGCTATACTTTGCACAGATGTTCCTGTATACTATGCTAGCTACTTGGCTATGTATGCTCTGCCTACCAGTATCTTGCACCCTGCTGTTATGTGCTGGATTGTCTCAGGGGCATCTTGCCTGGTGTGGTAGACACCATTCTCTATAGATCTTGTGCTTAGAGTTTGTACCTGTGCTGCCATGATTAGTGCATCTGTCCTGTCGTTCAGTCCAGCTTTTTCCAGCCACATCTTCTATCCGCCGGTGGTAGATACCGGCCTGTCTCAGGGTCAGGGTGCTGGACTTTGGGTGAAACCCTCTATGCATGGTAAGGAGCTTTCTTGTCTTTATGTCAGTGGCTTCTATCACCTTCTTTGGTCAGCTTATTATCCCAACAGGGTATCCGATCACTGGAAGGACGTGGGTGTTGATAGCCCGGATCCTGTTCTTCCCACTCAGCTGACTCCTCATGACTTGTCTTACCCTCTGGAGGTACTTGGTGGTTTCAGCTTTCCTAGCAACCTCTACATGGTTCCCATTTGCCTGTGGGATTCCAAGGTACTTGCAGCTGTCCTCGATGTCAGCAATGTTCCCTTCTGGTAGTACAGTTCTAACTACTTTCCCTCTCTTTGTTAACATCCGAATACACTTCTCCAGTCTGAATGACATTCAGATGTCATTGTTGTATATCCTAGTGGTGTGGATCAGTGAATCCATGTCTCGTTCACTCCTGGCACACAGCTTGATGTCATCTATGTAGAGGAGGTTGCTGACAATTGCTCCATTTCACAGTCGGTATCCGTAGCCAGTCTTGTTAATGATCTCACTGAGGGGGTTCAAGCCTATGCAGAACAGCAGTGAGGACAGGGCATCCTCTTGGTAGATCCCCACACTTGATGGTGACTTGTGCAATTGGCTTGAATTTGGCCTCTAGTGTTGTTCGCCACATCCCCATCAAATTGCTGACGAAGGCTTTTAGGGTCATGTTGATCTTTTACAGTTCTAGGCATTCCAGGATCCATGTGTGAGGCACTGAGTCACAGGCTTTCTTGTAATCGATCCATACAGTGCACAGGCTGGTGAGTCTGGTCTTGCAGTTTTAGGTGACTGCTCTATCTACAGGTAGCTGATGTTTCACCCCTCTGGCGTTTCTGCCAATTCCTTTCTGTGTCCCACTCAAGTATTGAGCCATATGCCTGTTCATCTTAGCTGCTATGATGCCTGACACGAGCTTCCATGTGTGCTTTGGCAGGTTATTGGCTGGTAGTTGGATGGCACCGGTGCCTTCCGGGGATCAGGACTGTCTGGCCTTTAGTTAGCAATTCTGGGTGTGTCTCATCCATTAGCAGCTGGTTCATTTGTGCTGCTAGATGTTCATGGAGTGCAGTCAGCTTCTTTAGCCATTAGACGTGAATCATGTCAGGGCCTGGTGCTGTCCAACTCTTTTTTGAATGTCTGCCGCTGTGATGCTTACTGGATCTTGTTCAGGGAGGTTGCCGTGGTCTGCTCTTAGATCCCATTGATGTTGCGTCCTTCTCCCATATGTTCTTCCAGTATTGCTCCGTCTCCAGCCACTGAGAGTACACCTTGGATGGTTCAGTGGAGTACAGCTGGTTTATTCTCCTGCCTTGTATCTCTCTGGTATACCTCTTCAAGTGGCTGGCCAAGGCTGTGAGTCTTTGCTTGGCAGTTTCCAAGGCCTCAGGTATAGACAGTTTGCTCTACTTCTTAGGTATCCCTTTCATCATTACACCTTTCTGCAGCTCTGATAGTCGGCCAACTTCCCTCCTATCTCTCTCTCGCTATATATATATGACAGATATATGACATCACCCCATTTTTTTAACTTTTCTCAGCGTGATTAAGTGTATCTGTTTTCCAACAGCACAAACAATACAGCAGCATCAGTGTGTACCAGTTAAAAATACACACATTTACTGCAGCTTAGGGCATCATATCCTTCTCTTTGGTTGCAAGTGCATTACTAGTTATATGCGTGTAAATATGGAAGTGGTAGTATTTTTGCTTTCATTCCGAACTGACAGTTACACTTTCCCCAGACTCTAAACTGTTATGTAATGAATGAAACCAGAGGACATCTCTTTCAAAGTGCTACACAGGGCCAAAAATACCTTTATTATGATTTTTTTTTTCCATTTCTACCTTTTGTATTTATAGTTTTCTGTCAAGAACTTTACATAAGGGAGTCTAAAACACTGGAGACCACAACTGCTTCTCTGAAACAAAAGTGAGAGAGGGGTTAAAATCAAACTGATGTCT
>VVHJ01063815.1:0-10306 GCA_015107715.1 Tylochromis polylepis
GGGGTCCATGACCCTCTTGGGGGACACTCCCATAAGGCTTTAAATCTGGGACTCTCCACCATTTGCTCTTAGAACTGAAGAAGCTTCTCGGATGAAACGTCTTCAAGAAACTTAGAGAAGTCCAGACGCTTTTCTGTCCAAGCTCCTGAGACTGCAGGTTTAAGCGACCTTCACTTCTCACACACAGAAACTACGTCCATCTTTAATAAGACGGCGACAGCAGAGGAGACGACACAGAGTTAGGGAATCAGTGGGAAGAGTCAGACAGGACGAAAGGGCACGCAAGTAAGAGGAACCATCAAAGTAAAACAGGAAGCGGAAACCAAGACGACAGACAGGAGGAGCCAACTAGAAACTCAATACAGGACATGAAAAAAATCAGACCTCTAAAGTGCCCCATGGGGGTCGACTGCATTTGAATACGATGGCTATTAGTGATATGATGATAGCGTAGTGGATGTTATCACAGTTCCAGCAGGCTTGTAGATTACCCGATGGAGAGCAGAAATACGTCAGCGTGAGACTTACATTGAATTTGTATGTAAATAAAGAAGTGTGTACGGCTCTTATTCTGTGTCGTTGTTACAGATCTAATTGATGACAGTGGCAGCTGTGTTTTTGTGAGACTGTAATTTTAACTACGAGTCTTCACACCTCTCTTTCACACGACCCCCACAATCGCGCTCAGACGTACATATGAATGTGCATCAGCACCACGTTTTATTTTTATATCGCATTTTTGCCGCTGCTTCATTACAGAAGCTGTGAAAAGGAGACAAAAGACGTGAGAAAAGTATATGAACACAGAACAACATTAAAATAATACGCCAGTTTTCCTATAATAGACCCGCCTGTTTCAAAGCTCCAATCGCTCTTTGCAGTGAGGTGCAGGGAAGAAAGGCTCCCTGCAGCCTTTGGAAATGCCCGGGTTCATTTAGATCTATTTACAGACACGTTCACAGAAAAATGCGGATCATTTCAGAGGCTTCTCGTGTGTTTTTGTGCCGCCGTTAGGAAGATTTCACTGAGGAGGAGTGAAAACCTTTGGACTCTCCATCTTATCTAAACACAAACACATCACATGTGATTCCAGTGATGTGCAAGCTGCGCCGTGTGGAGCAGGACGTCACATTTAAAGCATTTAGACCAGGTTTGTCAAACATGAGGCAGACACATTGGTTCGGCGCCGTCGGTTCAAGTGAAAAATGGCTCAAAGAAAATGACAGATGTGTGTTTGTTTTGGTGATTTCGTTGGTTAGCAGATGCAGGTCGTACCCGCAGTCACGGCGAGGCCCACCGAGGACATCACCGCCACGCTCTCACACTGAGATGTTTACAGTCATAGTTGAACAGGTGAATCTGAGGCTCACCTGGAGGACCGGAGGAAAATGATTTGCTCCTGGTGTTTTCTTTGAACGCCTGCTGAGCGCGAACAAGCACGAGGCGTGCGTTCAGTCTTTTCTTTGTTGTCGTCTGGGAAATCGTGTTTTCGTCCCTCTTTACTGCCGCCTACAGTTCAGACTCTCGGGGGAGGGTGACGATGTTAGCGAGTGCCAAATAAAATGTGATTTTTCTGCTCGCTCTCACTCTCTCAGCCAAAACAGCACAACACACATGAGGCTGTGCGTGGAAGTTCCAGGTGTGTGCGTGAGTATAATGACTTGGATGTGATGACGGTTCAGTGAACGGACAGCGTGGGCTCATCGTGCCGCTGCTCGTCTTTGATGAGGTTACAGGCGAGCCGCTCAGGCCGCTGCAGCCTCGGGTCAGTCAGGGACCTCGTCATCGTCGTCGCTGTTGGATGCGAAGCAGAATTTGGACGTCGCTGTCGGCTCCGCTCCCCTCGGACTTGTGAACTTCAGCTCGAGCCGGAGCTGAAAGATAAAGTAACCGACAGCAACCGGCTCCCGCGAGTCTGACCTGCTCCGTGTGTGATCGGGTGAAGCTTTAACAACGAGCCGAGTCAGCGCTGACGCCATACACTCGGTCTCAGTTTCATGTGGAAATAACTGAAAAATGAGTTTCTCTCCCGGAGACCCAAAGAAGTGAAACGCTGCTCTCATATTTCCCCAATGACTCTGCTTTCTTTTGATTTTCTCCAGAACCTTTTGCTTGTTTGCAGCTGCACATTAACTGTGGCGTTCTTCTCTGATTGGCTCAACAGATCTGGAAGTCTGATTGATTCTCACAGTTGGACTTCAGTCTTTATTCTGTTGTCTTGACCAAGACGATATCATTTGTTAAATGTATTTTTTGTGAGGATCAGAGGCTCTACAGGTGAAGGAGCAGAACTTCTCAGCTCTGCTTCAGTTTTTACGTCTGATCAGTCGAAATGAGAAAAACGTTATTTTAACTAAAGGGACCAGCTGAAAGAGGAATGACATGAGTGTGAATACATGGATCTGCTTAGCAACAATGCTCACGCACTTTCTGTTTTCCTTTCTTCTTTTCTAATCTGGTCCTGACTTTATTTTCGAGGCTGAATGCATAAAAAACCATTAAATGAATAAACATGGATCTTTGCAGCGCACCCACCGGTGCTGACATACCTGCGGCCATGATGTGCTTCCACCTGCATGAAAACTTTCTGGAGAGCCAGAGTGGGAGGAGGACCGGCCGTGTCCGCTCTCTTGTATTATTACTGGTTGATCAAATGTCAAAAATGATTTCCTGGGTGTGTGTGCACATCAGTGACCGTGGCTGCGTGCTGGACCGTGTCGTCCTTTGCGTTCGTTAGTTTCTGCTCCCGTTCACGGCCTCAGGCTTCGGTTTTCCACTCACTTGAAATGTGGCTGTGGTTCAGGAACCATGTTGGAGTGCAGAGCGCTTCCATCGTCGCGCTTTGCACTCCAGTCTTTTCACACCTGCTGGAATGACAGCAGCAACACCATCCCACCGGAGGCCAGTGTATCCATTATTGTATTTTTGACTCATGAATGATGTCACACAGTATTTCTGCTTTGATTGGTGCGTTCTGGGAACACAAACATTTTGGGGTCTGACGAGACCCCAGGCTCTGGAACTGCACCTCAGCTCTGCAGACTCGGCGAGCTTTTAAAAAGCAGCTCAACTCGTCCTACACATGGTTTTTATGTTTTTAGGCTTTTTTGGTTTTATCTGTTATATTAATGACATTTTACTGGAACAGACACGGCTGCCCGGGAGCGGGATACATCTGATTAGGGATTTGTTCTTTGGGATATTTGCATCCTTTGAACAACTACCAGTGAAATTTAACACACACACGTTTTTTGCTGTCTCAGTGTAGATAATAAGGACATTATTTCCCAGCCTTGTGGATTCATTTGTGAGATGTGCCCTCATCAGCAGACATTGGAGCAGCGCTTTCAGATGGATCCTGGACACGAGACGTGCATCGCCTCAGTTACACTAAAGCTAACGTGGACTCTGGCACGAATCGGCTTTAATCGTCATGTCGTGGTCACGCGCTGTGCTCAGCGCATTCTGGCTTTTAGTCAAATCCTCTGAATGCCATAATTAATGTGAGAGCTTAAAATGCTACCTGGTCAATAATTATCTGTAACGCCGTTTCTCTCGCTCATCATCTTATTTTTGTAAGCTGGAACGGTCCTGAGTCACCCTCAGATGGCCGAGGGATGTCACGTTCCATTTGAGGTTTGGGAAATTCAATATAATCTAAAAGGAACCAGTGATGAGTGTGATGATGATGATGATGATGATGATGATGTGTGCGCGCCGTTTCTTTTTGCCAGGTTTCATATTCACACACTGACTGTATCTGGACTGACAGAACGGATGCTGAGGGTTGACAAAGAGTGAAGGTAGTAACGTGTGGTAATCTGATTACTACTGTATAATACGACTACATTTAATAAAGAAAAAAAGAAATGCAGTCTCTCAGGAAGTGCCCGCCCCTCAGCTTCCAGACGAGCTTCATGGATGAGATGATGTGTGAGAGGAGAGCAGTTTGAAGGTTCTGCCCCGTGGTAGCCATTCTGTGTCACGTCTGCCGAAGCGGACGGCATGGCGTGAGGAACAGGAGGAACTGAGAAAACAAACAAAAGCCTAGACTGGGGAAAACCAAGGAAGCACGGACATAACCTGAGGACGGAGACCGGAAGCAAGGAATGAGAAACCAGCAAACACGGGGTAAGCTGATGGAGGACACGCAGACGGTCCGACACACGATACATGTACACACAGAGGGTAATGAGGAGAGAGCAAACAGGACGGGAACACAGCTGTGACTAATCTGACACAGGACACAGACTGTCAAAGTAAAACAGGAAACACACGAACACAGAGACAACGATGACCAGACGAGGCAAGGGAGGCGCAAAAACACCAAAACATTAAAGAATGACTAAAGGAACCAGAAATACAAAACTAAACCATTAAACCCACTAAATCACAGGATTCAGACAATAACACAAAACACTGGGTCTCCGGACGCCATGACATTGTGAGCAGGCATGGATCAGATTTTCATGTTTCAGGCTCTGCAGTGAGGACTGGTTCTTGTGTGGGAGGTTGCTGTGGTCCGTGCGTCCTTCCATCAGTCTGGTGGTGTCGCTGTTGTGGGACGCCTCCTTGGCCCGGAGGTTCTCTCAGTGTTGCTCGGTCTCAGCTCTGGGGGGGGGTCTGTCCTGGTGCTGTTGTTCCAGGTTTCAGCTTGGAGTCCAGCCTGGTCTGGTCCAGAACAGATGATTTATTCTCTCGGTCCTCATGCTCTTCTTTTACGTTTCGGGCTTGCTGTCGCAGCCTCCAAAGCCTCGCTCACAGGCATCTGTGGAAAATTAAACATTTATTCGCTTCCATGTGTTAGACAGTGCTGCAGGTGCAGGTATGAAATGTTTGTCTTCAGCTTTTCTCCCAGAAACAAATTCAGATTTTATGGCCTGCGTTTCTTTGCGGTGACATGTTTGAGTCCCATTAAGTGGAAATCTGCTCTTCACCTCTCTCACAGTTCAGACTCTGAAATTTATGATCAGAGCGGGACCTTCTGCTTTGTGCTGACATCTTCTCTTTATCATAAACTGCTCATTTGTTTTAGAGAGGAAATAAAAAAGCCTTGACGGATGCTTGAACGCTTCTGTTTCTGACTAACGAGAGGCGCCGAGACTTTGTTTTCAGATCAAACTGCTGAGCAAACCTGCAGGATCATTTCCTGCTTTCAGATGTTTCTGAGCCAGCGGAGCTCTTACGCTCGTTCTCAGACAGAAGCAGAAAAAGTTCAGACACTCGGAGGAAACGGCAGGGAGGACGTCGGCTTTCCTCTCACGCTCCACACTGGATTTCTTGTCATCCGATTCACCATCTGTCCCTTAAAACGAGGATGACTCCGACTGTTGGACGAGGACTTCGACTGCATGCAGCTTCTCAGCGGCTCGCTGCTAATTTAAGACTTCATCACTTCCTGACCACTTTCCTGCTCCGACTTGTGGGGCAGATCTCACACGGCGATCCTTAGACCTGCGTCCTCCAGCTGGAACATTTTACACACCACGGGAAGTGTGGACTTAAGTAGGTCATAAAAACTAAGGTCTGTGCAGCTCTCAGTCACACATTGGACCAATCAGCTAAAAATGAGTGAAAATGTCATGTTGAGAAGTGCAGAACTGGGTTAAAGGTACAGTCAGTGATCTCTTGAGCTTTAGGAGGAAAAATTAAATATTGTACTCATACATTGATTAGTGTGTAAGTACATCTTCCAACAAATGGATGTGATGTGTTCTGATAAACATAGAATAATCCACTGAAAATACACAGGAGCGATGTGAGCTTGTATATATATGACTGTAAACGACGCATGGCAAACCCGACCACATTCCTCACACTTTATTACGGTTGCTGTCTCTGTAACCCTCGGCTGCAGCTTTTCAGCTGCCAGCCACACAAACACAACACCAAACGCTCAGGACCCAGCACAGACTTTAATGCAGGGGAGGTGTGATAAGCTGATGCAGCGGCGCCACAGACCACACCTCGCCACGATGACCATTTAACATTTGCATGTTTATATTTTCACCATGTCTTTCTCATTATGTCGTTCTCCTCCTCCTTTCTTCTCTCATCTTGTCATGGTAAGCTGTGTGGCAGGCAGGCTGTAGGACCCAAATGCAGGACTCACACACAGAGAGAAAACTCAAAACAGCAGCTTTGTTACTGGAGAAACTCGAGCGATGAACACAACAAACTAAACTGGGAACTAGAAACCAAACCAGGAACCGAACACGGGGAAATTACTAGGAGCACAGAGGAAACACTCAGCCATGAGAGTGGATGATGGTTAACAGCAGACAGAGGACAACACAGGGCTTAAATACACAAGGGAGCAACGAGGGAATGGGAAACAGGAGGGAAACACAGCTGGGACTCATCTGACGTAACGAGGCGGGGAGGAAGCAAAACTGAATGCACTCACACAGGACACGGAACTATCACAATAAAACAGGAAACCAGACGCCGAGACTGAAACGCAGTTGACAGAACATAAGGAACAGAGGGAACATGGAGCACAGAGACACGAGTAACAAACTGCGACATGGAGACACGACTGACTGGGGAACGTGAAATAAACATGAAGTACATCTGCACTAGAGACATGACACACTAAACATGGAACAAAACCTAAGAATCACAAAACGCTGAAGAACTTAGAGAGCTAGAAAATACAAGACTAAACCATGAGAAAAGCACCAAATCACAGAATATAAAAGAATCAAAACATAAACACTGGGACACCCGACTCAGGTCCATGACACATCTCAGCCTCATCCTCCTCACCTCAAGCCTCGTCTCCTGAACTGAAGTCAGGGCTCTAAGACAGGAAAACGAGCACTTATTCCCCATATTGTCACAAGCAGATTAGACATGCAACCCTGCGGTCTCTGGACAGCTGACAGCGAGCCGGCTAAACCAACAACAGCTGGTTATAAGCTAATGTTATACCAGCTAATGTCATGCGTCCTAAAAAATAAACAGTCTGATTACATTCTCACATCATATGTTCGTTCTCTAAGTGTCCAAGTCCAACAATGTGAGATCCACGTTAAAGACAGTTTTCTTAACACGGGGGAACGGCAGCTAACAGCAGCTAACAGCAGCAATAACGTCAGCGCTTACTGACGGAAAAGCTGATATTTTCACAGCTCACCTCAGGACCGCTGTCATCAGATAGAAGTGAGCTTCACTTTTTTAGATGAAAAGATTAAAAAGAAAACAAAAAAAACAGCCCTAATTTGAGTTTACGTCTCTTTGACCACAGAAAACAGTTTTCATCATCAGTACGATTTACACCGAAAACTAACTGAATAATAAAACAATGTTAAAGCCCCTCGTTTAAACAAAAGTGGCATTAAAGAAATTCTGTGACTGGTCGTCATAGATGCAGCGATGTGGGACTGCACCGGGTGAAATGCTCCCTGTTAGTCCAGGTTAGTCACTCAGACTCCCCCAGTGTGTGAAAACTGTGACCTTCAATTCGAATTGGATTTAAAAAGCAGACAGCGTCTCAGACTCAGGCTGACGGGCTGGATGCCGGGCCACGATGGCTCCAGAGTTCAGGCTGTTTTTGATAAATGTTCTCCCAGAGACACCCCGGAGATTAAAGAAGGACTCAGCATTTAGAGTCTGATTCTGGGCACAAATGATGAACGTGCTTCTGACCTCGAGCGCGGCTCTTTCACTGTGAAGACGCTCTTAGCGTTGATGATTGCTGGTGTTTTGACGGGGTCCCTTCAGACGTCTACATCAGGGGTGGGAAACTCCAGGCCTAGAGGGCCGGTGTCCTGCAGGTGTTAGATCTCACCCTGGGTCAACACACCTGAATCAAATGATGAGTTCATCACCAGGCCTCTGGAGAACTTCAAGACATGTTGAGGAGGTCATTTAGCCATTTAAATCAGCTGTGTTGGATCAAGGACACATCGACAACCTGCAGGACGCCGGCCCTCGAGGCCTGGAGTTCCCCACCCCTGCTCTACATGATGCTGCTTCTGCTGCACCTGCAGCTCGTCCTGAATGTGGACTGAGGAAAATGAATAATCACACATTTTTGTGCACGACGGGAATGAAAGGTTTTTACTAAGTTGCGCCTTGGATTAGCTTTTGTGGATAAATGTCACTCATGTTCTTCTAATATTCACAGTAAACATGCAGATGAAAGTCAGCGAGCAATAACTGGCGTTATTTCGTGCTCTGCATATCCTGCAGGTGGATCGGACGGAGGTGATCCGCAGCTGCGTCAACCCCACCTACTCAAAGGTTTTCACGCTGGACTTTTATTTTGAAGAGGTGCAGCGTCTGCGCTTCGAGCTGTACGACATCAACAGCAGCCACAACGGCCTGAAGGAGGCGATCTTCCTGGGATCAGTGGAGTGCACGCTGGCACAGGTGAGTCAGTCACATTTCTAAAGGTATCAGCAGACCTTCTTTATTATTCATCGTCTTTATTTAACTTCAAGTCTCCCGTCAGAGGCTCTTACCTGCATTTAAGAAACCTCAATGAAACAGTTTAATGAAAACTGAAGTTTCTATTTTTCCACACACCTGACAAATACCTGAGAGCAAAAACAAGTAAACAAGTTCAGAAATAAATGAGCTGGAGTGTCACAAAACTGAAGAGCGAGACTGAGATCTGCCAGAGGACGACCGCCGTGTGTGTCTGTGCTTTCACAGGTAAACAGTAAGAAGCTGTCAATCATCAGCCTCACCTCAGCTGAAGGTTTGAACGGCTCTTTTTGTTCCGAGTGAAGTTTGTAACCCTGACAGACTTTCAAAGCTTCTGCTAATAGATCAGCACTTCAGAAAAACATCAGTCAACAGAGAAGTCTGCGCTTCTCTTCAGGCTTCTTTTCTCTTCTCGCTGAAAAGCTAATTGTTTGCCGTGTTTTTGTCAGCCAGCAGCTTTTCAGAGACTCTATTACAGCCTGAATGCAGCAGACATAATAAAGTGAGAAAAACACGATTACATTTTTGTGTGTGTGTGTGTGTGTGTGTGTGTGGTATTTCTCTCACTGAAGTTGTGGAATGACCGGTTCATGCACACTCTCACAACATTTATAAAAACCTGACTTGATTAAAATTGTTATTTGTCTGCCTGAGACTCAAAATGAGCTTTCAGCCTGACCACATGAATGTCTGTTTGATAACTGAACAGCAGCTGACGAGGCGGAAAGTCATAATTCTGAAAATCTGAACTTCTAATTTCATGTGTTTTAACTTAATCTGCAGTTCCTCTTATGTCCACTAGAGGCTCCAAAAATGTCAACACTCCCATGTAAATAAAGCAGAAATAAACATGTTTACAGCCTGCTGGTAATTTCCTGGGGGAGGAGAATTTTTTTTTAAACGTACCCATTTTTTAAGTGTGCATTATTGGGAGCTTGGTGCCAATAATACACACTGATAGATGGATGAAATAAGAAAAAATAGTGTACAAATAAAAAAGACAAAACGCTGAACGTGTTCCTCCCAGCTCTTTGCATGGATGCCTGTAAAAGCCCTGTGCCTGATGGGTAAGCATCATTTGCCAGTGTTAAGCTTATTCCAGATGTACAACAATCTCTTTGTAAGTCGGTTGCTAGTGGAAATTCCAGGCTCTGGTTGCCTAGGTAACCCTCATGTGTCAATCAGCTCTATCCTTCCCTCTAATTGGCTGTCACTTCAGTTATTTGCATCCAAGTTGAGAACCTGGCAATTTACATTGCCAGCAGTTATTTCAGTGGTTGTTGCCTGAAGGATGAAGGGATCTGAAACCTAGAATGATGATCGGTCAACAGACAGATGTCTTTGTTCAGGCCATAGATGGATGTAGGCAGTGTAACGTCACCCATTGGTTTGTGAGGACGCGAGCCAAGACTTTTCACTGTCACCGTGTTTTGAACCACGAACATGTTTAACGAATCATTTTCATAACTTGAAATGCAAATATAAATTGTACATTTTAAAAACCTATGCACAAGTTTTGCAAACAACAAAGTTAAATGCAGCTATTTACCTAAAAATGCAGCCAAGGCGTTTTTTTATAACCATTTCAAACTATTTACAGAACAATCAGGCGTTCGGCATCAAATAAGATGCCACACAAATTATTTGTGTCACTCCAAAAAATCATTTGTGTCCACTGTGAGACAGAGGAGCACATCACAGCCTGATACCTGCAGGCCTGACAGCAGGAGGTGTATCACTCCGCCTGTTCTCCACCTGGAGACAGCGTTTACACTGCAGTCTGCCTTTGGTGGCTTTTTTGCAGCGACTGTGACATTCACTAGTAGAACTGACACACAAACAAAACTAGACTAACTACACACTAACTACACAC
>VVHJ01063817.1:0-20108 GCA_015107715.1 Tylochromis polylepis
CATCTGTGCCGAGTATGGCCTGGAAGTCCCGAGGTCAAAATGGGAGAGACTTTAGGGTGTTGGAGAATGACCGGGCTAAGATCCTGTGGGACTTCCAGATACAGACGGACAAAATGGTGGTGGCTAACCAACCGGATATAGTGGTGGTGGACAAGCAGAAGAAGACAGCCGTAGTGATAGACATAGCGATACCGAATGACAGCAACATCAGGAAGAAGGAACACAAGAAGCTGGAGAAATACCAAGGGCTCAGAGGAGAGCTCGAGAAGATGTGGAGGGTGAAGGTAACAGTGGTCCCAGTGGTAATTGGAGCACTAGGCGCAGTGACTCCCAAGCTAGGCGAGTGGCTCCAGCAGATCCCAGGAACAACATCGGAGATCTCTGTCCAGAAGAGCGCAGTCCTAGGAACAGCTAAGATACTGCGCAGAACCCTCAAGTTCTCAGGCCTCTGGTAGAGGACCCGATGAAGGATAGACCGCCCACAGGGGTGAGAGGAGAATTTTATATATATATATATATATATATATATGAACCTGCACAGTACACACAGGCCGTTATTGGCGCTGATGTTTCAGCGCTAGTTTAGTAAACTTCTTTTCAACTCCACATCGCCATTTTTTTTTCCTGTTTTAACTTTGCATCTCGAGTCAGAACTATTGCTGACATTGCTTCAGCGCACAATCATCACGCTTTACACAGCTTCCATTAGAGGTGCTGAAGCTGAAGTGACCCATTTTTCCTCATGTGTGTAACACCACTACTAAACTTCATGAATAAATGTTGGCAGCGTGCTGGGATTGCCTAGTCAGGTCTCATAAATTTCACACTTCGTGAACCAAAGTGTGTTTTCACTAGACTGTGTAAAACCTCACCAACAGGAAATGTGTGCATCCAGCGGCGTCGGTTGGACGTGAGCTTCATGGGCATCCTGGATGGGGTGAAGGGATTGATGAGCGCTCTCTGAGGAGTGTAACCTCCCGGTCGGATGTGCAGCGTGGACTCGGCACTTCCCACTGTGAACCTCCCCGGGGCGCTGGAGTCCCGCTGAGAGTCCATCATCTTTTCTAAAAGGTCTGAACGACACAACGAGATTAGAAAAGGAATGAAATATTTACTTTGCAAACTGTGAGGAATTTACCTCTGGTGCTGGTGTATCCCAAAGAACTGCTGACTTCATACTGAGCAGCAGGCATCCGGGGTATCAGCAGCATGTTGGACACAGGACCCAGGCTGTCATCAGAGGCCAAGCTTCGCTGTTCGTCAGGACCTCCCGAGCGTACCGGAGGGGACGCACCTATGCCAGTGCTGACGTCCACTGAGCCCCAGCTCTTCCTCCCACTCTCTTTGTCTCGACCCATTCTGAAAGATAAGCAGCCTCTACTGTATAACAAAGCTGAAGGGTCAAAAGAGAGAACATCTGTGTGTGCTTTTCAATTCAATTTTATTTTATCTTTATGTGTATGTGTATTATTATTATAGTGCTAAATACCTATTAACTCCAAACACACAAAAGCAGTCAGTTACCTGAAGTTAGTGCTCCTCTGAATTCGTGAAGGACCTGGAAGTCGGAACACCTGAGCATCGTAGGCATCGTAGTCGACCTGTATAGGCAGCGCATTGTCGGAGTCCTTTGGCACACAGAGAGCTGGGAAAAAAGGCAAAGTCAGCATCTGATTCCTGGTTCGAGAAAAACCATTCGAAGAACACCAGAGAGATAAATGGTCAACACTTACGGTGTTCTTTGCTGCTCTTGAACTTTTCTGCATAAAGCTAGAAATATTGGTCATTTTAAAGAGATTCGTAACCAATGAAACAATTTTTCAGGTCAAGCAACAATGTTGTAAGTAAAATAATGTCATGTACCTTATGGCCAGCAAGTTTAATTCGAGGGGTAAAGGAACCACATGAGTTCTGGCTGCTGAAAGTGTAGAAGCTGTGGACATGGAGCAAAACGGAAATCAAGCACTCAATTCCACTTCGTCATTTACAGTTTTATTATCGTTTTAATTCAACCATAGCAGTTTACACAAAGGTTTTCAGTTACGTTCATTTTCTGGGTGCTACATTAGGACCTCTGCACACCTGGCTTATGCTCAGATCTGTTTGTACACAGTGAACGAGGCCGTGGTCAAACCGAGATTCATTTCAGGAATGTTGTTGTTTTTAACTCTATTAAAACACTGACAGAGTTTCAGTGTGGCGGTGGTAGCACAGAAACCAAGAACATCATTCAGTTTGGAGCGTTTTCACCAAACAAATGAGACTAAACTCCAAAGCAGAGGTGTCAAGAGCTTGGCAGAGCCTAATGCAAACATTTGTTGGTGATTATGGGATATCATCTGCTTTTGTTTACCAAAGAGTTGGTCATTTCCATTATATTCTGTTCACGTCTTACACGCTGAGTGGGTTGAATCTTTTTTACTGGTGCTGTATGAACGCCACTAAAAACGATTACTGTCATCAGTCACGTTCTCTTGCCTGTGGTTGATCCAGTGGGGAAGGTTATAGTCGTCACCTACACGAGAGTCTCCAGGTGTTGTCCTGTTGTGTAGCTACAGAGGCAACGACAGAGACCATTGGTGACAAACACACACGTGGCCCGATACACACACACTGATATTCTGGATGTATTACCTTGAATAATGGCACCGCGTGCAGTGGCTGCTCCCCCATACACACCAAGTCTACACCGATACCTAAAAGAGGACAACTTTAACTTTGCACATTCTCTCATTATTTATTGACAAGGATGCTGTGTTTGCACATTTGCTCACCATTGTCAATCATTCGCTGCTTGGTGAGAATCATAAGCAGACGGTCGACTTCGAACACTCCCACCCCAGGTGTGATGACCACTGACATCTGGCCTGTGCGGTCGAAGTTACGGTTGATGTAGTGCTTGTCAAACACTGAGGGGAACAACGGTGACTCTCAGCTTTGCATCTCTGAGATAAAGACAGTCTAACTGCGTTTGGTTCTTGAGAGTAAAGAATGAGTTCACCATCCCACAGGTAAATGATTCCTCTTTGTGTTACTATACCACAGCAGACCAGCACCAGGAGGACATTTTTGGTGGCGAAGCCATGGACTCTAGAAGATATCCACTTGATTTGTGTAACTGAGTCTATCGAGTCTCAGAGGAGTTGCAGATTAACTTTGTAAATACAGAACAAAGCCTGTAAATTTTTGTTTCTAATCACATAAATCTCAGAAGTACATATATAAGAGGGAGCCAGGTTTGAAAAGTGAAGGCCGTATGGAAGGGAAGTGTCTTAAACCTCTATTGTTTCTGAAGGCCAGATCAGAGTGATAATATAGACATCTTAGCTTGATTTATTACTTTAGATCGACTTATGCTCTCAGTAAACACTTGATTTGATTGATGATCTGACAAATATAGACCAAAAAAGAAACGGGAGGGGGTGGGACAGTTGGCAGGGAAACATTTATATTCCCTGACCAGCTGGCATGTAGCTGCTGGAGGCTGCCATCTGTCTCGAGTTGAAAGTGGTCATAAACAGGTGGTGCACCAAAAACCCTCCTTGTGATGCTATCGGTTGCTAGCAGATTGCCTGTAGTTGGCATTAAAAAACACCAACTGGTCTGCAAACACCTACTCCACCAGCTGTAGTCAAAGTGCAACGCCAACTGGAAACAGAACGTTCATCTGCACAGTTGTGCCATCACGTTTTAACAGGTGCTGTTTTTACTCTGAAGGCGAATGTGTTGCACTTCTCACACTTTCACTACTGTTTGCCAAGTAGTACGAGTTTGCAGCAAGTAGGTCTTTCACACAATGGCAACCTGTTACCAACCAAAGCAGTTTCAAGGAGGTTTTGTAGTGCAGCATCATATAAGCTGTTTGCAACCAGTTTCATGTTAGTGACTGCAAGCAACCACTCACATCTGGTCGGTGAATACACATTTTTCCCCTCACCAGACCAGTTTCTGGTGCGCCTCTCCTGGACGCCGGCACTGTGACTGGGGCCTTAATGATAATCCACACCGACTGTGTAAGGACACACTAGTTTCACCAAAATCCTGCACAGTGCTTTTAAATTACTACAAACTGTTTAAGACATGTTGTGGAAGCACCAGCACCACCTACCATTGAACGACAGGTTAATGGCTTCCAGGTAGTTGCCTTGGGCAGCAGTGGAGTTGTAACCAACAGGAAAACCATCTGGGATGAATGTGAATGAGCACAAGATTTAGACTGCGAATGGGAACTAATTCAAACATCTATTAGTCAGTGAAGGACACAAATCACTACCTGCTTCTTTCAATCGCACCAGTACTGGATACTGGATGAAAAGCTTCTTGATAGTGACCAACATTGACGTCCACTCATCCCGTCTCTCGTTCTGAGCTACGACCCTGACCCAGATGATTTACGACAGAATCAGAGTCACAGTCTGCCATGTGTTGACATCCACACATGTTGGGATGCTTACCTGTAGAAGTCTTCATAAAAGCGTCCCTCGTGATCTTGTCTGATGGAGCCTCTAAGAATCTCCGGAAACTCCTCTGAGGAACATAAGACACGACGTTCTTTCAGCACTGATTTATGTTTACCAGCAAACACACATCATGTGTTAAAGCCTACACAAACAAACAAACACCTGGTGGAACACGCATGTTATGAACCACGTATGTGTTCACCAGCACACCAGACTGCATGAGCATTTAGTTTATTAAGTTGATATTAACTTTAAACAATCAGAAAAAAAAGACTTGAAGAAGAGAAATGTCCCGTTTGAAAGTCAACAAGGCTGACAAAACATTTTTCATAGCTCACAGTGATCAGAGAGAGAACGCACTGACCTACTGTTTTGGCATTGTAGAATGTACGTGAGAAAAGTACAACCGTCACCTCATGACTGCAGTTCTTCTCCTGGTTTGGGATTAAACATGTCAGGCAGTCATGACATTAGTAACATGGTGAACAATTAATATTCATAAAGCATATTATGGTCACTAAAAGAAAACAGCAGGGTGGTCAAAAAAAGAAAAACAGTTATAAGGCATGCAAACAAAGAAAAGCACAAACCTTCCACTTAGTGAAAAGGTCAGACAGAAAACCATTTACAGCCTTTTCAAAGTAGAGATCCCCTGAGAGGAAAGATTCAGATAAGACTTTTACCTCCACAGGCACGGGACGAAAAACAAAAACATAAAATACGCTTACCATAGATGTCAAAGTCCCACATCTCACTACTCATCTGGATAAAGATGTAAACCATTGCAGACGTGGATCTGAACACCACCTGTGTCACAAGAGCACATTTCACACAGCACAATGCCTGATTGTAGGAAGCATAAGAAAGGAACATGTTTGTGGCATACATAACTTTCCTCCATACCACAGGATGAATTCAGCTTTTTATATGTAGTAAAAAAAAAACTAATCAAGTTACCAACATAACATTTGTTGCTTGTTCATTCTCAAATGAAGTCTCAGTTAGTGATGTAATCTGTACTGTTCAGTACAGGACATTCATTAGCTACTCTTGTCCAAGAATAAATGTATGGAGTATCAAGTAACCTACTGCCTACTGTAGTCTAGAAAAATACTGAAAACACACCCAATTTATTTTCTACACTTTTAGCCCTCTATTCAGTAAGGTAATGATTAGCGGTGAGTTTAAAAAACAGATTTTCCGATTCAAATCGATTTTAGTTTGAATAAAGTGACATCGATTCATTAAATCCTGAATCGATTTTTACATATAAACGTACTTTACCAGAAACGCCAGAATCTCAGTTTAAAGCTCCCAAAACTATTTCAACAACCACCAAACAGCTAAAACAGCAAACGAGAGCAGGTTTCCACACAAAGACGGAAACACAGAGCGTGGATCGTTCACCCAACACGGACACGGACACGCCGTCGGGGCTGAAAGCCGACAGCTCACAGTTCTGATGCTGCAGGTTTGGTCACTCCGACCAAAATTCAGTGAACCAGCAGCAACAGAAGATCCAAACTACGCTTCACGTCTGATAAACATCGTCATGAATTCCCTCTGACTTTGGCTGTTTTGCTTCCACCAGGACAAAATCTCACTTCCTGTACAGCTCTCTCTCTCTCTCGCAGTGTACTCAGAGACCAGTTTACCATCACAAATCTCTGTTTTCTGCATTATTCACTGATTACTACGCACCAGTCTGACCTCCAACAAAGCCTCATTTCTGCTGTTCAATACTGAAGAAATTTTACAAATTCTGCCAAATTCCAAAACCCTTAGCTGTGTCTCTAATCAAACCTCTGTGACTTTGCTCTGCTTCACTTCAGCAGCATCAGGTAACGTTCATATGTTGATTCATGGTTTTCTTCAGTTTTTGATCAACTGCAGAATATTTTTTAGGTTACCTGCTATACAAAGCCAGGCCAGGAAAATCTGCTTCATGTTTTTTATCCTCAGTTACTTTCACACAAAGTGACGATCACACCTCTGATGAAGTCTCACAGTGTCAGCTTTGTTTTTATACGTAGATATAGAATATGGATATGTACCGATAAATGATCAGAATTATAATATTTCTGACTGAGTCAAGATCAAATCGGGACATTGTGAATCAGAATTGAATCGGTTGTAGAGATCAGTGATGACACCCAGCCACAGCTGTTCTACTGTATATATAAAAGCAAAGAAAAGGAAGAAGACAAATGGCAAAGACACTAATGACTCTTTTCCACTAGTACCTAATAAATTAGACTCGACATAGGTTGTTTTCCATTACAGTTGAGTACCACCTCAGTGTGGGTGGGGTCGTTATAGCAACGTGGCCTGAAAGTCCTGTGACATCATTTCTATGCAATTCAGGTAATAACACCTAATGGAAAATCCTAAAAACCGAGTCAAGTTGACCCAAACAGGTACAAGTGGAAAAGAGGCTTAAGTGGTGCACAAAAAGCATACATGTATACCATAGTATCACACCTGGTTGCTGTGGACGGAAGCGTTGCTACAGTGGGAAGAGTCCCCATTATCCTCAGCTCCACTGCCGTTCTCCACTGTGTGTCTTTTACCACGCTGTAATCTGACAAAAAGGTCAATCGAATGAATTTAAACCGACTGAGTTTAATGTGAGTATTTGAATTATTTGTACATGTTGTTTACCTGGTCATAGCCTGTATCTTCAGCCCTTCTTCTATGCTGTGGGATAAGGCTTGCTGGTTGTTGTGTTTGCTAATGCGGGCCAAAACTCTTTCCTGGTGGGCTTCGTACTCGTCACGGCTGGGGTAAATCTTACCTGAAATTGGATAAATGCAGGGTTATTTCCTAGCATTAAAAGATTTCGGGCACCACGCCCACACGTAAGAGTTTCTGTTGAATGTCAAGGCCGAATGAACAGGAAACAACTGTGCTAGAAACTTAGGGAGAGAAAGGCTGTCCAAATAGTATGAACAGAAGAGAATCTTCTGTTTCCCATGTATTCCTGATGTGAGTGTGTGTGTGTGTGTGCGTGTCACACACACGCACACACACAATCAATAAAGGGCTATTCTAGTCCATTTAAAGAAGTCTAATCTTTGGTATTAATGAATTGTGTGTCCATTGAATAAGATTAAGATTTTTTATGCGAAGATGCTTGTACAAAGAAAGACAACTTGTCTTTCTCAAAAATAGTGTGAAAACAGTCTGAGCAAAGCCTTCCAGAAGACACAGTGGAAACATGCAGGGGGAAAGAGAGCTGCCAAATGAGCATCTGATGAGAAAATGTTCAAACAACACCCGTTAGAGATGCTGCAGTTCTGAATGTGAGATCCAGACTATCGACAATGGTGAAATTTATCAAGATCCCATCTTTGTGGTGCTGTGCTGGCCCGTAATGTTTTCAGACTGTTTGCGTCTTACAGGTCTGAAAGTACAGCTAAATAACAATTTATTTTTACAGAATGACCCAGTTATGATAAAGTAATCAGGGCTGTGTTTAAAATATTATTTGTCACGTTTCTCTAAAGAAATCCTGAGTATGAACCAAACAGTGATTTTGGAGAACTGTCAGACCCCTGCAGCCTGTTTGTTATGATTTCATAGTCATCATCTGATTTTTAATACTGACAAAACTAAAGAAATGATATCTGACCCCAGGACGTGCACATGACTCAGTGGTAATTGGTGGGTGAGCAGGTTAGCTCATATAAATACTTTCTAAATGGGAAGATCGTGTTGATTTTTTCTGTGGGAAATGAGCTCAAAGACTACTTTCTTCACAGGCTCAGACTGTTTGAGCGAGTCCCACGGTTACGTGTCGTTTTTATAATGCAGTACTGGAAAGTTTGAGTAGATATTTGGCTCGCTTACACTGAAGTCAAAATCTAAGACTGAGAAACTGGTAAAAACGGCTAAGAAAGTAACAGGAAACAAAGAGTACCAGTTTCTCCAGTCAAAATATGAAAAAACTGTGATCATAAAATTGTTAATGATCCATCCCATATCTTTTCTGCAGAGACTGTACAGAGCAAAAAGCTTGAAAACAAACCACCAGAAACTCTCGTTCCTCCCTACATCTGTGGCACTTTCAAATAAGGACTTGGTGCAATTTAGGCATCGTATCACGGGAAACAAATCTGTATCAATTAATCAATTAACTTATTTATGGATTGATTTTTGGTGCTGGTTTTATTATGCAAACGCTGCCAAGTTTCTTCTTCTTCTTCCACAGTAAAGTGAAAATGACACTGTTCTTCCACTGCAGTGCCTTAAGAACCATCAACATATGGATGCAAAACACAGCTTTAGCTTTAGATGGTTAACTCTCCTGATGTCACTTACTAATCAGAGCATCAAAATTGGGGTCTGGACGCAGCGACCTCTTGGACACCAGCTTCTTACGACAGGTAGGACACTCTTTATTACTGCGGGGACAGCAAGGGGCAGCAGTCATTAAAAAGGCATCGGTGTCACTTCAATATGCACAACAGGTAATCATGCACAACATTTCAACTGCTTTTTAACGTCTGTATTGGTGTTATAAAAGCAAAACTCTTTGCCTGTGAAAGCCTGAACAACAACAATGTAAAGCTGCCTTAGGATACATGAAAACTAGCAATAAAATAATAATGCTTGGGAGTGTTACTGTGCATCTGAATGTTTAACGCCTATATTTTTAAGTGTCAGTGGAAGCAGGTCCTTTGATTGTAAGATGGTCACCCTTACACATCAACCTTAAGGTAAATGCTTTGGTTTTTTGAACCAGTCTCACTGCTGTATTATGCACCAGCTGCAGATAATATCCTGAGGGGTAGGTGCAATGTTGGAACGAGATTAGTGCAATTAAAAGAGAGAATGGACTTAAATTTGGAAAAAGCAACTCGGTGATAAAAAGTTGAAACAAATTTCCTAGCTAAATATCGCCGTTAACTCTGGTCTTTGAATAAAGCTTGCTTCAACCAATACCACTCACGAAAGGCTAAACAGGCTTCCCGACAGGTTACACAGATGCCCCTCAAGTTCATTGCTGCTCTCTCTCTCCAGCTGTGACGTTCATATTACTCAGTCGGCTTGTGTTCCCATGTAGATACAGGAGCAAAAGCTTCAAAGCTCACCCAGATCTCAAAGCTGTGATGATGCAATCAGCACAGAAGCGATGCAAACATTCTTTGGTAGTCATTGTGTTCTTCAGCATGTCCAGACAGATAGGACACATAAGTTCACTGTGCAAGGACCTGGGTGACACTGCTATTTCCAGTCCATCTGTTATAGCCTCCTGTGCCAGAGAGAAACACACAGAGACTGAGGTTAGCACGCACAAATACAGCTACAAAAAGACCTAAAAATCATGAACACAGCCGTGGCACAGGCTGATTGTATTAATGATTACCTGTGGAGTCCTCTGTAGTTCATACAGACTCAGTTCCCAAGTCTTGCTGAGGGGTTGAACCCCATTGGTCTGAACTGTCTGAGTCATCACTGGAACACTGAAAAACAGAAAGGCACAATGGAGACCCTTCTGCAAATCAATAAGGTAACAATTGCCTCTCATAAAGAGTTATTCATTCCAAGTTAAAAATAAACAGAGTACACTATTCTATTGTCATATTTTTTTAACTCATAAACATATAATCTGTAATGTCAACGAGTAAAATAAAAGTTCAGCAATGAACCAAAAATCAAAACAAGGAGAACTACAACAACCAGGAAGAAAAAGAAAAAAACAGGTCCACAAGCAGCAGGGCAGTGGTTCCCAAAGTGTGTGTGTGTGTGTGTGTGTGTGTGGGGGGGGATGAAGCATCGCCAAATATGCTTCCAAACCAAAGACTAGAAAATGTGATGAAGCATATCTCGCCTTTGGCTTCACCTGCACAACGGTGGTGCCAAGGTAGGTATCCCCGACAGAATGCGTTTCCCCTGCGTCGGGAGCACGCGCTGGGCTGTCCAAATCACAGACAAACAGTATCCCACAGCTGTTTATGTTTTTAAACCCATTTTGCACAGAGAGGCATTTTTTGTTAAGTATTGATAGCAATGTTGAATAATCTTATACAGTAAAAAAACAACTACACGTAAAATAATGACACCATAAAGATGGATTGTTTTTCTGTTCTTTAAAAGAGTAGTAGTTTATTTTATCTGTTTATCAGATATCTGTTTATCTGTAATTTATTGCAGTTTACTTTTAATATGGGTGTGTGTGGTTTGAGGATGTGTTTGTGCTGGGGAGGGGGGATTTTCATGTAAAACAAAGGGGGGCCTAGCAAAAGAAGTTTGGGAACCACTGCAGTAGGGGTTGGTGGGGGTTTGGGGTGGTTGGGCATGAAGGGAATGGGATTGGAGGTCAGCCAATCAGAAAGCAGAAGACCAAGAGGTCTCATTCCCCACTGACCTCTATTCACCATGGATTCACGAGCACAGAGCACAGGGAGCCACGATACGTTTCTTTCAAAGCTTGGTTTCAGTAGCACTGTGATTAATGTGGAAGTCAACACGGACATACAAATCCTTCATTCCTCACGAGGAGCAGCAGCAACAATCAGAGCGAACGCCCATTTTAGCTAACAGTAACGATGTTAGCTATCCAGCATGAACACAGTGACATTAATGTTAGCGCTGACATTTGACAGACATTTAGTCCACATTCCAGCAGTGTCTTCTCATTCAGTTTGCCCCGCTGTTAGCAGTACTGTTAGTTCACCTCTGAAACACACTACATCACAGTAAACCAGTGTCTCACTCAGTACTTTTATGTGATTAGGTTTAGGGTTAGAAATCTATACCAAGTGACGTCATGCATTGCTGTAAAAAGTGTTTACATTAAAGTTATTTATTTGTACTTTTCACAGTAAATTAAGCTGCCAGTAAGTTATTATAGAATTAGAAAACAATGTGTTTACAGTGTCTATACAGAATCACCATCTAAGCTCAGAATAGAATAGAAATATCCTTTATTGTGCCTCATTGGGGAAATTCAGGTGTCAGTGACAGGCAGATGGAGCATGCAGATTAAAATATTGTTTTAAAAATCTTTTCTTGCCCTGAAAGTTATACAACAGTACTTGTGGTCTAAATAAATCTGGTTTTATTTAGATGCAACAGTGTGATCCTTACTAGATGTCATCATTACACTTAAAGCACACATCTAACTGTTACATGATGCAGGGGTGCTGCGTCATAGCTAATGCAAAGAAAAATTGTATGCTTTTGTTTAAGGGAAACCCATCTACGAAATGATTATTAGTGGGTACCATCATTACACCTCGGACACACAGAAGTCATTATGGAAGTCCTCATGTACCTCTGACTGGTACCAACACAGAACAAAGACTAATGGCCTAGTACCTACTCGGCTTGGCTCGAATCAACTCGGTTTTTAGGGTTTTCCATTAGGTGCTAGAACCTGGTACCAGATACTTTTTTTAGTACCTATTTGGCCAAGTGATCTGAAAATGTGCTGTCAACAGACTGCCACGATTGGCTAGTCAGCTCGATGACTCATGACAGTGACTCCTTCACAATAATCCAAGCCGCCAATTTTGAAACTCCACAAGGGAAATGGACGCACAAAAACCAACACCGTGGTCCCCGAGCCTGATGAAAACTCATATGCCAAACAGCAGCTATTTCATCGCCTTGACATCCTCGATTGTTGTGTTGTGTTTGTGTCGCAAAGAAATGACATTACGGGATTTATGGCCACGTTGCTATAAAGACTCCAAGCATATAGGTGGTGCTCCATTGAAAAATGGAAAATTATTTCTAATTCTTAACTTGGCTGATGTGTTAAGTGCTTACGACACACAGGTTTTGACAAAATGTTAGGTAACCTGAGCACCACTAGCTCAATTTTTTGTGTTCATATGGATCACTCATATTAACACTTTATCTGCATACAGATAATACAAGAAACCAGTGAAATTGGATTCAAAATGTTTTTTAATATTTATTTGGTCTGACTTTTGACCACTGTTAAAATGGTAATCTGAATTTGAAATATTGTGCCGCAATGATGGCAAATCAATCTCATGTTATGCAAATGGTTCCCCTGATATGTGGTCCAATTTGTGTTATATGTTGCTGTAGTGTTGTGTATCTGAGAGGTTTGTCTTGTCAGAATGTTATATTGTATATATATGCGTGTGTCTGTCTTACAATGTGCTGTCAAAATGTAAAGATTTGCGACCCCAGAAAGAATAGCTGCTGCACTGCTGTAGTTAATGAGGACCTTAGCTTGAATTTAGACTTGTACGCCTCACTGCTTGGGCTCATTTCTGTATCTTATCATGCTGCTGCTGCTTCTCCATCTCGCGGTTCATTTGGGTGTTTTGCAGCTTTCCTCTTTATTACCTGTTGGCCTCTGTCTTTGTTTTGGTTTTGCGTGAACAACAACATGGCAAAGACTACCCAAAATGCATTGCGATCCCCTAGCACTATAGAGGTGAAAATGGGGGTGGTTCACATAAAACACAACGAGCGGTTTGAAAGGGAAGCTGCACAATCTTTCCACACGTTAAGCCTCAAATATCAATAAAGCAGTATAACGGGACGTAAAACTCGGGCTGCTTTGACCATTACATTACCATGACGTGTTTATACCGCAATCATTAATCTATGTCAATAAACAAAACCCTGTGTGCCACACATTCAGATTAGGCACAGTTTCTACGGTTGTTAGCATTTAAACAGGTTTTCTAAAACGCACAGGCAACTGAGTGGACTGTAATATTTATTTTCCCCAAGTTACTGGTAGTAGCTCATCAACTGTGGTTCACAGGCAGACCCCGCGCACAGATTTCAATGAATCCACGGTGCTCGGCTGCTAACCGAGGCTAGCTGGTCCTAGCAACGCTAACGCCAGACAGAAGCTCAAGATAGACCGTGACAAAGATAGCATGACTGTGGCGGACACTCATTTCGATTCCCTTTAAACAGCACACACAATTATACTACGAGCTATTAAATAAAATACTCGGGACGGAGTCACAAATTTGTTGCTGTGACAGAGGGAAAAAAACAACAACAGATGAAGAGCCGACGCACCGATCTCCTGAGGTGAGCTGTGAGACTTTCCAGCCTCCAGATAACACCAAGAAATAACTACAAACTGACGTGTGCATAGTTTTTAATGCACACATTCAGTCACAGGGGCGAAAGAGTGAATGGCAGCTCAAAACATCATTTTTTCCATACTTACATTTTCAGTTTCAGTGCGAGCCGATCCAGCCAGCGCGTTTAGGCGAAGGCAATATGGCGGACACACAAGACGCAAGGTAACCTGGGAAATTGAGTCCTTTGCTAGAGAGGCCTTATCAAAAGGCGATATCTGTACACATCAGTGACTCCAGAAAATACAGTCATTAGTACACATCCATCAAAATAAATACAATAAAAAAAAACACTTTTACAGAAGCTTCACCTAATTATGCCCTGTTGTCTTATTATATGGAAAAAGTGTACTATAATTATTACTTAAGTTCCACTAAAAATAACTACAATCTCATAATATTAATAAATCAAGTCATAATTTTGGAACATAAATTATACCAATAGTTTCTGATATGTGTTATAGTTAACCCACCTCATTAGTATGAAATCTTAAATAATAAGTGTGTTTGTTTTGTTTAAATTGGACTGCTTCATTTTTTTAACCCAAGACGCAGAAATTAATCTTCACGATTTTCTGTCTTTCCCGTCCTTTAATTATTCAGGGTTAAAACAATAACCTTCTAAATCAGATTTAATGGTGAAATATTCACAGCTGAAAAAGTAAAATAGAAGTTGTGAGTTTGTGCCAATCAAGGTGGATGTTACAATGGTAAATGGATTGGTTCTAATATAGTGATTTTGTCCTCTGCTTGAGCACTCAAAGCACTGTACACTACAAGCCTCATTTACTTTTTTCTATGCCCAAGCGCATTCTCTAACATTCACACACATTCACACTAATGAATGCACTGGGAGCAACTCTAGGTTTACGTATCCTGCCCAAGTACACTCTGGAATGCAAACTGGGAAACAGAGTTGCTATGTCAGAAGACCCCTGTGAAGAGGTGAAGCTTGTATGCATCCATTGTCCAGACACCTTCCTGTGCAAACATACTAATATGGAAGCCCTGCCAATTTTTAAAAAAGTCATTATAACGCCAAAACTTCATTCCATTAAGACATGTATCTTAATATGATACAAAGTGTTTCATAATCCCAATTTCTCCTACAGTCTCATAATAATAAGATAACCATGTCATCAATATCATAGTCATCATTTTGAAAAATAATTAAGAGATAGTCCTTAAAACACAGCACAAAGTCCTACTCGTGAAATACAAATCCTAATTATGAAAAACATAAACACTCCTTTTCGATATGTAACTGAATCAGAACAGGTGAAGCGATATTGAAATGTGTTTTGCTTCATTTTGTATAGCTTTCTTTTTCTTTTCTTTTCTTTTCTTTGCTAAATGAACGTCTGTATATTGTTACATGATCGACATAAAATTAACAAACAAACAAGTGGCAGTGGCAGAAGTGGACTTCCATGCCTTTCTGTTTTCCCTTCATAATCAGAAACAGATCCGAGTCTTGACTTGTTCATTCGACTTCTGCTTGTGATTGCCACCAGCACAAAAGGCACAAATTGTTTTCCTTTTTACATTTTGAGCTGTGGGTATGAACCAGTTCAGCGAGCAGATATAGGTGACGGCAACATGATGATGAGAAGCTATGGAAGAAATGAGGGTCTTGTGTTAGGGATCCTGGGGTCTGTCCGAAGGTGGTATTTTTACACCTTTTTAATCTGACAAAAATGATCAGAAATGTACACAAACTGAGACAGAAACACTCTAATAAGGATGCGTTTCTCTGCCTGCTTCAGAATCGGCCATAGATCAGAGTCTTTCATTTATTCACGTTGTACTGGAATGTAGTTTTTAATTACTGCCACTAGAAGACATCAGCGCTCTAGGTTGGCCTGTGTAAAGTCACTGATTTACAGGTCAGAACTGCATCAGTTTGCCAGTATGGGAACTATGTTGATGTCTACGTTAATAAAGTAATTGTTTCAATACCTTTTAAATTACTATTCTTTAGTGTGAAGCAGGTTTAAATGACTGTATAAGTGTGCAGCTGTGATATATTGCATAATATGTCTTTTGCTTTCTCACACATAGTGTATAGTGTTAAAGGGATTTCCCACACACCAGCTGGTACAAAGGGAAAGTGAGACAAGGAAAAAGAGACTGATTGGAACATACTGTGAAAAGATAACAAAAAATAAGGAGAGTAGTTGAATGAACGATTTTTAATTACAGTTACAGATAACTGAACTAAATATTGAAGAAAAAAATGTAGATATAAAGTACACAAACTACACCTTTGAGGAACACTGAGAAAATAAGTCAAAGCACTAGTTGTGCTGTTTGTACGCATTCTTATGTCCAGTATCAGTGAATGGACTGGTTAACACAAATTTACATCAGTTATGGGGACCTTCAACATTCATACACTGTGTATTTTATGACCACACCACAGATGTGGCATGAGCCGTGGAGGCCAGGATATCAGGACATCCCTTGAGAAGGATCTATTTTAGATGATTAAAAAACGACGAGAATTAGTTTTTGGAAACAGAAAATCACCCAAAATTACAATGAGAAGCAAAATGGGCAAAAAAAGGGCAAAATGACACCAAAATGTTGACAAGTAAGAACAAAATGAGCACAGAGATACTAAAAGACACAAAAACAAACAAAAAACAAAACCAGCCAATAAGAGCATAGCTATTAGTAAGAAAAGGAAAACAGGACGTTAGAATGGTGGGTTTAAACAGGAGAAGCCATCCCAACCACGTGTTTGTTCACCAACTATAACACAAAATAAAACAATGTAGTCCAGTGGTGGGACATGGTTCCAGCAGCCTCTGACGTCAGTCCACAGCCTTTAATAGACTGCTGCTAATTGGTCCTCGAGCCGTAACCTCATCTCTGGTTACATGCTAAACTAAACTAGAAACTACACACACATCTTATCTAATAACCTATAATAACAATACTGCTGAAATAATGACAATTATTACATAAAATATTTTCCCACTTTACCTACCATCAACAATTTACAATAAAAACTAATATAGCTATTCAATCCCCTCGTCAAGCGTGCTGTCTGGAACCTTTAAAAGCCACCCAGGAAGCCTGGGGACTCTTTTGGCTGGCACACCATTGGGAGAAAATATAGGCAAGACACAATCTTGATATCAGAATATTCAGTTAGGCTATAATTTTGCTCTCCTACCTATTAAGGACACACATCAGGTAAATGTTAAAGTAATATTTCCCACCAGCTAACCCAAACTTATTGAAATTTCTGTTCCTAGGCAGACATTAACCCATACCCACTGAATGACTGGCAACCAGAAAAACCTATAGACAAATAACCAATAAAAACATGTCAGACTTTTTCTATGAGTGTGTTCTTTTACACAAATGTCATGATTACTCATGTATGTTAATCTGGCTAACCAATGAAGAAGACCTTCATTGCACATTAAAAGGTGCTAAATAAACATAAAGATACATAAAGCAACTCCACAAAAGCCCTTTTTAGGCACGCGCTCTGGAAAATGCTGGTGACATCATGTGAAGTTATCCTTTCCCCTTTGTAAAACATAATCGAATAGTCCACTTCAAATGCATTGTCAGAACTGCTTGGTTTACGTGCTGCTTGGATGGAGTGCTCAGGTGGCAGGACACATGGCAACCTTTACTGTGAACCTACACTGTTTTCTGTGCTGCAGGACATCACAGTTTCTGTTGGGGACCTGGCAGGTATCAGACATTTGCTTCAATTTATACGGCGCCAAATCACAACAACAGTCACCTCAAGGTGCTTTATATTGTAAGCTAGACCCTACAGTAATACTTCAGTTCAGTTCGTTTAGTTAAGATAAGATACTTAGTTATTGTAGAAAGACATAATGAAATTTCATTCATTTTCAACCAATGGCAAGGGATAAAAGTAGCTTTTACAAATGACACAAGATAATAACAGTAAAATAAACAACTTAAATAGCAATATCTATACTGATGTGGACTAGGTAATGTGTTAGTAATGAAAGGATGCGACATCATTTGATGCCAAGGAAAATCAACCTACAGTGGGTTGAATTCAAAGACACCCTAAAAATCAAAGTAGAAGGATGAGTGGGTGGTGTCCTGGGGGATTACCTCCCAAATCTGGACCAGGGCATCATGGTATCACTTCCTTCCCCCAGCCACTACCTCCATACTCCCACATGAGCCCTGGTATTGTTTTGCACTAGGAGGAACCCAGGACCCACCGCACCAGCATAGGGTCTGCCAATGGGTCCAAGGATTTTTAATTCAATTCAGTTATACAGAGAAAAACCCAACAATCATATGACCCCCTATGAGCAAGCACTTTGGCGACAGTGGGAAGGAAAAACTCCCTTTTAACAGGAAGAAACCTCTGGCAGAACCAGGCTCAGGGAGGGGCGGCCATCTGCCGCGACCGGTTGGGGTGAGAGAAGGAAGACAGGATAAAAGACATGCTGTGGAAGAGAGCCAGAGATTAATAACAAGTATGATTCAGTGCAGAGAGGTCTATGAACACATAGTGAGTGAAGAAGAAACACCCAGTGCATCATGGGAATCCCCCTACACCTATTGCAGCATAACTAACTATATGCTTTTAGCAAAAAGGAAAGTTTGAAGCCTAATCTTAAAAGCAGAGATCCCAATACCTAATTATTTTTACCTAAATTTATCCCAGTACCTAATAGCAGTCAGGGTGCCTAGCCTGTGGAGCTCTGCGTGTCTCTCCATGGCCTCCCCAGATCAGACCCACCATCAAACCAGTAATTCTGAGTGATGTTACAGGCAGCATATTGTTCTCCACAGCTTCTCCAGACCCTTCTATGTCTGTCACATGTGCTCACGGTAAACCTGCTCTACTTCATGAATAAACACAGGTTGCCAGTGGTGGACCGGCCAATTCTGGTAGTCTATGACAAATGTCAGTTGGGCTCCACAGTGAGCACAGGGCCCACTCGAGGACATCAGGACCTCAGGCCACCTTCGTGAATTCAGTTTCTGATTGTTTGCTCAGAGACATTCATGCCTGTGGCCTGCTGGAGGTAATTTTGTAGGACTCTGGGAGTGCTGGTTCTGTTTCTCCTCGCACAATGAAGCAGATAAGGCCCTGCTGATGAGGTAAGGACCTCTGACTGCCCTGTTCAGCTCTCCTAGAGTAACTGGCTGTCTCCTGGAATCTCTCCTGTGGTCTTGACTGTGGTGAGAGACAACCCTTCTGGCAACGGCACATATTGATACAGCATCCTGGTGGAGTCGGACAATCTTTGCAACCTCTGGAGACTCCAAGTATTGCCTAATGCGGCCAGTAGTGATACTGACCATAACCAAATGGATAACTAGTGAAAAAACAGTCAGAAAAGATGAGAAGGGAAAAATTGTCAGTGGCCCCCACCCTCCTGCTATAAAAACATTCCTGTTTGGGGGGGGTTGTCCCTCTAGTGCGCCTGTTAATTTCATTAACACCAAAGCAGCTGTAAGTGAGAAAAGAGCTGGCAAAGAGAAAAGGTAATTATCGGCTTCATTTACAGAAAACCCAGAATAGTGGTCCTGGTCCATGGTCCTCTGGAAACATTTTTACACTGTATTTATTTCAAATCAAATCTCTGCGTTTCCTTGCTTTTTGGGTTCCCTGTGCCACCCCAAATGTAAAATTCTTGGAAACGCCCCTGCCTTCATGTCACGTTGCGGTCAAGAGTTGCGCTATCCGGGAAGCAGATGAGTGTGCACACGCGTGCGTATTCGTGCAAGTGAGAGCAGAAGGCGTAGCTACTTCAAAGGGGGGTCGAAGTGATTGGGGTCCGGAGGTAACGAGGAGGGGACGTGTTGTAGGTCCATGGCATCAATGAACCATGTTCGCTAAAGGAATCGTAACTGTCCCGGTTTGCTCCTTTCTCCTGCTTCACCTCCCGTTTTTCCCGCTAACGGACAGCTGGCCCGTTAAGGTAAATAGCTCGCGTTGTAGCCGTTCACCTCACAGTTCTGTCTGTGTAGGAGTCATGAAGGGGGTCTTGGTAATTCACGGTTTTATCACTTTCAGTAAGCCTTTCTTATCAAGTTCGTAATTGATGCCATCCTCCAAGTCGGTGTATTAGTAACATGGCAATACTGCCTCTCACTCAGAATCGAGTCTTTCGAGCTTCGACCATACAGGCGAATGGGAAGGTAACTGTTACCCAGTTCGGGGAAGTCACTAGTCCCCTCGATGCTACACCGCTGAACTGTAAAGAGCCGTGAAACTGCTAAAATGTGTTCACATAAGACTGCAAACAGACAGCATGAAATGGCTTAAATGTTCTAAATGAATAATGGTGTTACAGATATAACACTAGCTGCTGGAGCTCTCCCAGAATAACCAGTATAGTATACGTTCAAACATCCGCATTTAGTGAGCATGCCCTGTTATGATGTGTGCTTTATGTTTGAAGCCAAATGGAAAAAAAGTCTTATGTCTCGGGTGGTTCAGTGTTTGAACTGTTATGCCCCCCCCCCCCCCCCCCCCACCCTCCCTTTTTTTTTTTTTTTTTTTTTTTATTGGTTAAAAAAAAAAAAAAGTTTTTTTGCA
>VVHJ01063818.1:0-12404 GCA_015107715.1 Tylochromis polylepis
CTCTCTCTGTCTCTCGCTAGGAAAGTTGACCCAGACAGTAAAGCTAGTTACCGGCTACGAGCCAGACATGGAACCCGAAGTATTAGCCAGAGGTCTCTTTACTACGGTTCGGAGCCGCAGACCTGCAAAAAGTGCAGCCTTATCTAATGTCCACCCTACTGTTCCTCATTTTATACTAAGATTTAAAAATCTAGTTGGTATTGGTATGGTGAGTAGCCTTCAGTAATAGTAATAAATCACACAGCAGTAGTACATTCATGTAGTTGTAAAAAGCATGACAATATATTAAGTAATCCAAAGTATTCAGAATACGTTACTCTCATTGAGTAACTTAACAGAATACGTTACAAACTACATTTTGGGGCTTGTATTCTGTAATCTGTAGTGGAATACATTTTAAGAGTAACCTTCCCAACACTGCACTTCACACACTCGGAGGGCACAAGTTCACTTCCATCTTCAGCCCTCCTCTTGCCCAGTTTCTCCACATAACGAGTAAGATGCTTGTCCTGAAAGTGCTCTACTTCCTCTGAGAGAAAATATGCACTTGCTTGTTTACTCATAGTTGCCATAGTTTATCTCATCTACATGATGTTTATCAGGTTTTTCACTACGTTTCAGGATTATTACACGTCCAGAATGGCTGACAAGTTCATGTCACATGGTAAGTGGTCACGTGTCGGCAAAAATGACAAAATTAGGCAAAAATATGGCCTAAAATTAGGAAAAGTACAAAATACTGACAGAAAGGTGATTCATGGTAAATTACTAAAAAATGCAAAATACTGGAAACACGACCAGATACAGAAAATGTGTAAAATACACTGGAGTGCAGGCATGTTTCCTCCACTTCTTATTGTATTGACCCTACTCCTCTTTCATACACATCTCACCTCCTTTAATCTCACTTTTCTCATCACTGATTGGCTCTTGGGTTTCATCATTCCTTAACTGACCTCACCTGGCACACATTATATCAGGACTGCACTGATATATCAGGTGAATTTCTTTTGTTATTTTAGTTTATTAGACTAATTTCTTTTTGGGTTAATGGCTCGAAGGCTGACCTTGTTTTGTCTTTCAGAGTTTAGGGATCCAGCTAAAGGAATGTAAGTTAAAGTAAACAAAAACTCTGGAGAGTCACTGATGATAATAATCCCATCCTTTGAACCTTCTTACTATATATAACATACAATCAACACCTTGAAGCTCAACCATTAGGGCGTTATTTGAGCCGTTATTATTGATCTGCAGTGCCCTCTTCAGCCTGTAGGGGGCACTGTGAGGGCCGTTTGTGTGATTTTTCTGTAGGATAAAAATGCTTTCTGCATGACAGAACCAAACAGACAGATTTTGGGGCTTCATCTCTTTATCCGTGCCTCGGTGTGAACAAAGAGAGCGAGGCAGTCGATGCGCTCACATAATCCTGCAGCACCGCGGTCCACCTCCATCGATCTCGCTCTGCAGGTCTGTCGGGGTTTGGTGGTGGTGGTGAGGGTCAGTCAGTCAGTCATCCATGCTGCTGGAGATGGATGGTTTGCACACACACACCTCTGCACGCCCCCACCTCAACCCCGAGACGGCCAATCAGCTGCAGGCCAGCGGTCAAACTCTGCATCTACATTATGCATGAAGCAGTGAGTCCTGAGAGGCAGCAGCAGAGTCGAGTTCGCTCAGGATGTTTACTCCACCGTGTGTGTGTGTATGTGTCCATGTATTTGTGTGTGTGTGTGCGCGCTTGGCCCTGCTTGGGGGTCCAGACATGAACCCCTCCGAGGGAAACCGTCCTCTTCCTCCCTCCCGCCGCTCTGCAGCCTATACGAGACAATAAAGATGAGATCAATAAATATTGATGATTGTAATTTTCGCACCCGACAGGTTTCTCTGTGTTTGTCTGCCAAACTGTGCAATTATTGCAATTTCAATTTCAATTCAACAACTATCCAAACAGGACAGTAAGAGTAGATGATATAGTTTATTTATCCTAAAGGCTTGAAAATTCTGGACAGAAATTAAATATAACCTGTAGGAAAACAGTTTAAATACATAGAATAAATATATCAACTACAATATTCCAAATAGCTCAAAAAGAAGGTGCTCATTAAGGGAAAATTTACCTGATCAGGTAAACCATCACTCAGTAAGAGAAGGTTGATCCTCCAGATACTGAGGAAAGGTGCTCCCTCCTTTAGCAAAGGATACACCTGACCATACTTTATGAAAGGAAAGTAGATAATTACGATGTTTCCGCTGAGGTCAAGGGGAAGTGGTTAGGAAAAAGTGGTAGGAAGTAATCTTTTTGGTCTATTCGTCCGTCGTCTGAGGCTCAGACAACTGAGTGGCTTCCCATGATGCACTTCAACTCCACTTTTTCGCTTCCCTACCTTGGTGTTTGTAATTATCTCAGTTTTCTGTCATAAATCCTTGTTTTTCTCTTTTTTTTGAAAGTGTTTAAAATGATTCTTATCCCCCCTTTCAGTTTACTTCTTGTTTTATTTTGAAGGCTAGTTACTTCCTTTCTTTCTTCTCTTCCCACCCTCATTACGGTCTCATTAAGGGCACTTGTACCTTTTTATCCTCCTGAGGTTAGGTGAAATTCCTGGATTTGTTTTGGATGTTATTTCACAGTGATTAGCAGGTATCTGTGTCTGAGTGAAGCTCACCTAATGTCATAATAATGGTGAGTGAGAAATAAAGAGAGGACATGTGACTGCCTTGTATTGATGGGGAAACTTGCTCCTCTCTGTGTTTCAGAGATCAGATGATTCTGCCTCTAACACTTATTTCCCTTCAGCGACATGAAGTTCAATCAGGCAAACGCCTCTCTGTTCATTAAACTCAGCCAGGCCACCGCGATCAATACGCCCGTAAAGCCGACATTAACGAGGCCGCACCTCACCGCTGTACCGCCACAGGACCGGACCGGAGACAGGCCGGATCTGCCGCACACCTTCGCTCCAAAGTCCATCAGAGGCTGAGTGTTAATGCGTGCATTAGTGAGGAGGAGGAGGATCCCCTGAGCCCCACGCTTCTCCAACTTAATTATTAAGAGGGAGGGGGGCTAATGAACTGTAGGATTACAGAGGTGATAATTGCTGCCTTGGTAGGTGCATTAAGCCTGGCTGTGTCATTAGGCTGCGAGCCTGACAGCCGACAGTCAGCGACACAGAAACAGACAATAAACGTAGCAAAGGATGGACCCGTAAGGAGTTTTCTGATTCTCGGCGAACCTTCAGACCCTCCATCAGCTCCTTTTTGTTTTGATGAAGGTTGGAGAGAAAACGAGGCTTTCCCAGGCATTCAGGCAGGTATAACCCTGTTTTCACAAAGAGTGGGTGTTCGCGTCATTTAAAAGCCACGTTTAACTGAAACTAGTCCAGAGAAACAAGTCAGCTGTTCAAACTTTTTAAAAAATATCTCCTCATTTTGAAACTGACAACAGCACATTTGAATTAGGATGCTCCAGGATGTTTCCCACTCATGGAGGATTCGCACTGCTGAACAGTTTGAGGCCTCCGTTATTTCCAGCTCTGGATGTTTTCTGAGGGACAAAGTTCAGCACCTGGACTCTTACTGTTAGAGCGCAAACAGTGAGGGGTTTGGTAGTGAGGACCGATGATAGTCACAGTCTGAACCCTCGAATAGTGAAAGCCTTAACACACCGGACACGTAAAAATCATGAGAATATTTTTCAGACTCACTGATTTTTAATTCAATTTCAAATACAGAACTTAATCACATTTATTTTTGTTTCTTATAAACAAAGACCAGGTAACTGGAAAGCATGGTGTTTGGTGGCAGTGAGGCTCTTGTAGAGTCAGTGCTCCTTCATATTGTAAGAGGCATCTGAGGTTGCTTGAAAGCGTGCTGATTGCTTCTGCTGGGAGGTTTGTCCAACTGGCAGGAGACCTCAGGACGAATCGAGAACTCTCTGGAGAGATTATATATCACAGGGATTCCCGAAGAGAAACTGGGAATACCCTGGATGGATGGTTTGTATATTTAAATGTAGATCTCTACATTAAATATTTGTTTCTTGTTTCTTCCACCCAGGTCTCATTTACCCACGATCCCGCGCTTGTTGTTCCTGATGTCCAGAGAGGCTGAGTCCGATTTATCATGGTTTCAGGTGACGCTTCCCATTCATCACCTGCAGGCGCTTCATTAGCAGAGAGCAGGCCTTGAGGCTAATTAAATTCAAACACAGTTATGTAATGTGGACACACATGATGAAGTGCTCCTCTCTGTGTGTTTGAGGAGCATCCGAACATGCTAATGTTTGTATGTGTTTGACCTGCAGCTGCTCTCAGCCCATAGCTCCCTCTGTTAATTTAGCTCCTGAATTATGAAGCAGACGGTCTCCTCTTTAGAGACAAGGAAGTCCACGCTGTCAGACCTTCATCTGATCACAGCAACATCAGAAGTAAAGAAAAATTAGAGAAGAAGAAACACGCAGTTGGAGTAGGCTGAACTTAATGTTTTAACCCTGTTCCATGATACATTCTTAGCATTGTTTCGGTATATCACATAGGCTACATGCTGTTTAGATAAGCTATAGCTAGCTGGCTATGTTCCTCTATTTTGGCTGTTGTTGCACAAAGTAAATGTTATAAATTTTTGTTTACTGATTGATAAAATCAGCACTTTTTGGCATTATATACAAGTTAGTATCATGGCTCAAGTTAGCTGCTGAAATCATCTGGCAAGTTAGCCAACTAATGATATTTTTCTAGTGACAACATTAGCAAGCAAGATGTGTTTGGCCAGCTAGCTGTAAAGTAACTAATTTTTAATGTTAGCAGATTAAAATGGCGAGCTAAGTCATCAGAAAATTTGGATGGCTACTCATCCTTATTCACTTAAGGCAGGATTCTGTTTCATGAGAGAGCTTTAAATTTGCCTGTGCTAGCAGCTAACATATCATGCTAACATGAATATTAGCTAACATTAGCTAGAAGAAAGACAGCTAAGGGATGAATGTGATCCACAAAACTAAAAGACCCCTCCCTGATTCAAATGTCCTGCTAATGTTTACCATAGTTTCCCCTGACAGGTATATTTTTACTTGTGTGGGACAGCTTTTTTTTGGGATAACATCAGCTTACCTGCAAACTCTTTGATACCTAATCTAAATGATAAGTGGTATTTTTAACCTAACATTCATACCTGACTCTGATAGATACACTGGAAGAACCTCTGGGTTCAGTAGCTTGCCTTAGAATACTTCAACATGTAGACTAGAGGAGCTGTGTATTAAACCACCTGAGTGTTAGTTTTTTGGCCTTATGTGGAGTTTGTGTTGTGCTCATTTGGCAACGTTAGTAATCAGTAGACTTCATGTCTAATCTAACAATGGTTTAAAAATAAGCAGTTAGATTGCAAGGCCCTGGAGTTTGGATGAATTAGTCCACTGTATCATATCAAGAAATTATTTTGCTATGTGAGACCGCTTAGAAGTATTTGTTAGTAAGTAAATTCCAAGCTATGTCTAGCTATGTTGGCTAACACCAACCTTAGCCAGTGGAACAATGACTTGGGACACGGTTTGATTTCAGCATCTCTTCATTAACTGAATGCCCTAAATGCGGGGTTACTAAAGGATCGGGGGGCCTTATGATAGATCCCTGTACTTGACAAGTGCTAATAAGCAGTACTGTGTACCTCGATCCCGATGCTAATTAGTATTAAAGCAGCATCATACTGCGTTGTTGACTTCCAGTCTCATTGCATATATTTGCAGTCTTAATGAGTTTGTTCTTATTATTTACAAACTAAATACCAGAAAGTCAGAATATTCTCCATGAATTAAACACCAGAAAAAGACCACAGTGTTTATGTACTACAATTTATTATTTGATAAGTCTTCAAAGATCACCTATACCATTTTCCTCCCAGATGAGCTTTGTATTCTTAAAGAGTTTTGAGGGCCTTGGTTATCTTCTCTTTGTATGTTTTTCCTGTTTGTGCAGTAGCATGTAATCTCATCGCACTGCACCGATTTTGGTTAACAGGTTCCTTTTCTTTGCATGTGGTAGAGATGCATTACAATCTACAATTTTCTGGTAAAATCAGGGGATAACCCACACTTTAAGATTAGAAATAGACTAAAATTCAGAACTCAAGAATTTCCTGAATTTCAGATTTTCTTTGACAGATGTTTTTAAAGGATTTTTTTAAGGGAAGGTAGTGCTTTCAAACTTATTATTACTGTAAATTCTAAACTACAACTACATAAGAGGAAGATAAAATGAGAACCAGGATTAGATCTGAGTTCTTCTTCTGGTATTCTCAGCAGAAAATTTTAACTTTAACATAACCGCAGCACCGTGAAGATTTTTCCCCTCCACGGATCGGAAACAAACAAAGTGAAGCTGGGGACCTGCTCACAGATAAATGTCCAAACATTAAACCTGACCCTGGAGCTGACGCAGAGACGGGACTTCTCAGAGTCCAGAGTTGTCGTTTCCCTCTGAATGCTTTTCTGGTCCATTTGCTGCCTTTACAGCCACGGTGCGGAAGGTTCGACCCCACCGTCACTACCCTGCAGGCCCGGCGGTGTGCCAGAATCAAAGCATCGAGGCTGAGGAGGGATGGAAATGGGTTGTAAAAACCCTGGAAAATCACTGAGAACAAACACACACACACATACACTTATCCCTGCGATCAGAGCGTAACCGAATCTGAGCACATGAGCTGACAGGAAAAACAGAAGTGAGCAGACTGTGATCGTAAATATTTCTTATTGTTGTTTTTCTGTACCCTAAAATATATACGACAAATAAGAAAATCAGTGTAAATTCATCTAAGACTACACTGTGAAAAGCTTCAAGTATTTTCTTTTTCTCTTTCTCACTTCCTGTTTTACTTTGGTAATCTCTTTCCTCAAAGAGGAAAGAGATTACCTTTTATTTATTTATTTCCTTTTATTTCCTGTCTTTGTCTTTGTCCCACCTTTTTGATCTTTGCTTTCCTTATTGGTCACTCCTGTGTGCTGCAGTGTTAAACCCGTTAATAAATTAGCCAGTCACAACCTGCTCAAATATTGTAAACATCTGGGTCACTCGGTCACTTCCTCTTCTTGGCTAGTAAAACTGAAATAATGAATGTTTTCTGTCATCTTTGGTTTTTCTTAAAATCCTACACTCTGTGGTAAGTTGTGTTGTTTTTAACCTGGGTAGATCACGACAGTTCATCAATTCAGTTATGCTCCTTATCTGACTTTGCTTAAACCAGCCGTTCCCAAAGTCAAGAGTGCTGTGTTGCACTTAAAAACCAGGAAATCCAGTGGGGCTGGTTTAGATCTGCAAAAAACTGATGTCAGCTCGAGTCCCGCTCCACCAGAGATGGGAAGTACAAATACTTCATTAGTGTACTTAAGTAGAATTTTCAGGTGTCTGTACTTTACTTGAGTATTTTTTTTAACTTTTTACTTTTACTCCCTACATTTATAAACAAATATCTGTACTTTCTACTCCTTAGATTGTCAAAACAGGCTTGTTACTTTTAGTTTAAAGCGTATGAGGGGAGTTATTATTTCATCACTGCGAGCCTCCAAACATCAAATGGATTTGAGCCTAAACAGAAACACATGAGTGCGTCAGTCCTTTTTGTGTATTACCAGGAGATGTGGCATAAAAACAGATGATAGAGGCAAAACTGTTTGCCATAGTCGAAGGTTAAAGTGGGCTGGTGATTTCTTTTGTTTTTTTCTTCTTCTTTTTGATACAATACCAGAATGACTGCAGGTGTTCATAAGTTGCGGTTGCAGTACTTAAGCATCTAGCTAGCCCTACAGAAGACGAGTGACCATAAAGGTGTAACATGTTGTGTCAGGTAAACGAACAGCAGCAAACACACAAACTGTCTGTATACAGTTTGTCTCAGTGTGTTGTAGCTAAAGGTCCAGCTGCTGTGTTTCACAGGAAGAGAAAAGAAAGAGCGTTAACTTCACTCAGAGATGGAGAAAGATAAGAAAGACAGGACAGGAGATTTAAAGGGAAGGACTGGTGAGCCATTACAGCCGATTTTAGGGTTCCTCCACCTGCTGAATCTACTTAAACCCCCAACTATACACGTTTTCTGTTTAGAGGCAAAGTCACCCTCTACAATGTAGGCAACGGGAAATAGAGCTATGTTTTATTTTCATTTTCTCTCTTCATGTTCTGCTGATCTGATTGAAGCTGAGAATATTTATGAGAATTAAAATTTAGAATGAAATAAAGGTTGTATTCCCATCTACTGATATTATTTTATTATTATGTTTATATAGTACACAAGGTTCAGGTAGCTTTGCACAAAAATAGAAACATCCCCCAAAGAGCTACTTTTACTTTCTTTGAGCCGGCACTTTTTCACTTTTACCTGAGTAAAGAAGTTGAATCTGTACTTCAACTTTTACGGGAGTATTTTTTTAACACTTGTATCTGTAGTTCTGAACTATCTGTACTTTTGACACCTCTGCTTCAAAGGAGGTTACGTTCAGAGGTTCTATAAAAAGCTCCACTTTTTGGGCTGGAAGGGGCAGCGTTGGGTCTGTGACTGTTTGTACTTCAGAGAAGACATTAACATTTTTACATAAAGCTATCACTGGTCTGAGAATGATTAAATGTCCATCAGAGCTGAAAAATTAAATGTAAATATGCCATTTCTGTTCACCTGCCAGAATAAACTCTTTTCTTGCACTTTTACCAACAAATAAATAAATAAACTCCTTCAGTTTTATCAAAACTTTATTTTTTACATTGATTCATTAATTTTCTCCTTGCCCGAGTCCTCATTATTTCTTAAACGTGTTTTTGGGGGTGAATATTCAGTGACTGTTGATGTGCATCATTGGTGGGTAACTGCAGATTTCTCTGCTTCCTGTCCGACTGCAGCACCCTAATGTGCTCATGCAGATCACAACACATCTAGAGCATCTCTCCAGATGGATTTTCTGACTCTCTGATCCGTGTCGCGGCTCCGCGGTGCCACGGCCTGCTGTGCGGTCCAGTCCGCCGGGTCTCTCCACGGGCCGTTTATGTTAATCATGTCATAATGTTATTTAGATCAATCGATCAGCCCTCTTGCTCGGCGCTGCCAGGCTGAGGTCAGGAGCCGTGGGGGTGATGGGTTACATTTACACAATGCTGTGGAGCTGGGTAGCCCCTCGCCGTGGAGGGCGGGCGTCGTCCTCCTCACGCCTGCGGTCCCACGCTGAGCCTCAGAGCGCTGGCCTTTTCCCCTCGCCAGCCCGTCAGACGGAGGCAGACTGACAGCGAGTCCCAAACCCCCCGACCGCCTTCAGACATGACTGCTGCTGTCAGGCGCTCAGATATCACCACGACTTATTCTCCAAACCCCAGCTCGCCATCACGCACATTCAAAACTGAGCTGAGGAGCAAACGGGCCTCTGTGACCTTTAGTGCAGAATGAGCACAAACAACATGAAAAATAACGGCGTGTTTCACAGCTAACCTTTAACACGCCTGTTTAAAAAGCTGCTGCTGGGCTCACGGGTGCCGCATTCAAAGCCACAGAACTTTATTTAAAGTCCTGCTCAGGTCCCAGAGGGTCCGAAGATGCAAAATCTGTCAGAAAATTAAGTTCAGACTTCTGAGAAATGACCTCACACTAACAAAGAGTGAGATTAATGCACACAGGCTCGAATGATGATGCTTTCCAGTTTTCAGCTTCTGTGCTTTTAAATTTCCCGACGCAAAATCACAGTTGGTGTTTTTATACATGGAAGTCAGCCGATGTGATTTAGGTCCAGGCATCATCATGGAGACCGTGGTGAAGTCCTAGTAGTGAAGGTTCTGTGGACTCTAAAGATGTTTCCCTCTCGGCTGTTCACTTTGGTACATCAGAAAATTTCAGGACTACATGGAAACCAGTTGATTACTGCTCTGACACTATGTTAAGATGATCTGTGAGTGTGCTGTCCTCTTTGAGTCTATGGACCGTTACCGACTCCCAGATATCCACGAGCAGCTAAAAAAAGGACTTCAACACCATAAACATAAAAACTGTACTTGTGACTGATTGGCGTTTAAACAACTGGTGTCTGGACCAGCAGCTGGCCAATCACCTTTGCTGGCCCTGGGCCGTTGATTATGTCAATAAGGGACAAAACAAATGGCCAATAATAGATTTCGATGCAGCCGCGTGAAACTGGGAGTCTGTCAGAGAGACGCGCGCGTGTCCCCATCGGCTCCTGGAAATCCACTGATGCTGACAAGAGAACAAAACCTGAGCCGATATCGACGTTTTGCAGTCATGTAACCATGTACAATGAGATGTGGCCTTGTCTGTCATTTCCGACATGTGACAATCGTGGTGATAATGACTGACAGGCCTAGAGACCAGCCCATGACCTCCTGACAACCGCCTGTCGCTAGGGAAAAAAACATATTCCCCAACTGGTTGGCAAAATCCTCCCTGCAATTGCTTTGGTTGTCATCAGATTGCCGTCATCATCCATAGTTTGCACGCTGACTTGCCTGCAAACACTCGCCAAAGTAAACGTTGTGGCTCAGAGCTGCAGCCAACATGTTTTAAAAGGCACAACTTGTACTTTGAAGTCTCTATTTCCATTCTGTGTTGCACTTTTCACAGGAGTCCAAGGGAGGTTTTTGGTGGAGCACCCTCTTTGTGATCACCAGCAACCTCCAGGAACTGCTCGCCAAACGGTTGGGGAAACTCATTTTTTCCTCATGACTTTTGGTTGTATCACCCAATATGGTGAACAACTCTTGAGCAATTTGTGCATGACATCAGGTGAAAAACTATAAAAGAGCCATTCAACTCCTGTTCCATTCTGTTAATCCTTGTGAAGAAACTGTTCCTAGCGCAGCAGGGGGCGCTCCTGAGGTGTTTCGTAGTGAAATAGGAGCCCACATTTAAAGCCCACACTTTATTTTAGGTTTATTATTCCAGCATCGACAGTGCATCTGAACTAAAATAAAATGGCTTCACATCTTTTTGTTTTTCTCACAGTGAACCTCCGTGTGCACGCAGGAAGCAGCTGGTTGTGCTGGTTGAAGGTGATGGGGACGTCCCCAGCATTCGTGGAAAGGTGTTTTACTCCAGTTTAAAAATGAGACTAAACTTGTTGTCTTCATGGCACGATGAAGAAAAATGTTGAACCCATGACATTTTTATTACAGGGCTCCATAGAGCCCCCCATTCATTCTGACTGTTAAAACTGGGAGGTCTCGATCATATTGGAGATATTAATGGACTTGCACGAATGTCCAGCACACACCTGATAAGCGGACACACAGGTGTATCTATAAAGATAATATGAGAGGACGATGGACTCCCTTGTGTCCACACAGAGGCCATAATGGACTCTAACATGCAAGACAATGGACTCAGGTGGACTTCCCCGAGTCCATTTAGAGGTGATGGTCGACAGTGTCCTCATTAAGACACTAAACACAAACACAGGCTCTCAGGTGCACCTGCAGGGACGGTGATGTAGAGGCATAAATAGACTCTGAGCCGTCCTCGCAGAGATGCTAACAGCTTTTCATGTTTGATAAACTCAGAATGAATTCACATCAGACTCGTCCACGTGGCGACGGGCTCTGACCGCCGACGAGTTCACATCATCTCTTTGTGTTTTACTGTTTCCTCTGTTTTTATCAGAAACACTCTCACAGCCGCCATACCTGCGATTAAAAATGCACAAACTCGACAGCTTCCTCCCCTCCACACAGTCTCCTCCTGCTCCTCTCCGGCACATAAAGACAATACAAAGCCCTCACTCTCAGAGCCTCCCTCACTTGTTTGGCCTCCCCCAGGACCCATAGGCGTTGTCGGAGCCCGGCGCTCTCCCCCGGCGCTGCGGTTCACCAGGTGTTGTCTGCAACAGGCAATTAGTAGAATAGGTGTAGCTGTCAATCAGCCGGCTGGAAGATTAGCTGCTTGGCCGTAATTAGCGGGTTAGAGGCTTCTTGGCCCAGCGGATAAAGGCTTTGCCAATAATGGGCCCTGGGGTATTAATTACTGAAGGTCGAAGCTGCCGAAAAGGCCAGGATCTTAGCAGCAGCACACGTAAGATGATTGTTTAAATTTCAAAAATAATACTGGTCTGACAGTTGTTGGAGTCCCGCGGGGCGGCGGGTACAAGGTAGCCGAGGTAATTAGTTTGAAGAGGGAAAGGGCATGGTTACAGGCGTGTTTGTGAAGAGTGAGGAGGGGGAGGGTGGAGAGGGGGGGAGAGAGGGAGGAAAATATAAATGTGAGGATGGAGGGGGGGAGTAATGTAAAAATGAAAACAGGAGGAAGAGGAGGGAGGCTGGAAATGTGATGGTATAGATGGAGAGGGAGGGGAGGATGGAAGGAGATGCTGCTGTGAGAACATAAAAGCATAAGAGGGAGGGAAAAGGGGGGGGGGGGGTGGGGGGGGGGAGGGGGGG
>VVHJ01063819.1:0-13353 GCA_015107715.1 Tylochromis polylepis
CCAACACGTTCTCATCCCAAAACGTAACACACCGACGCTTGTGACAAATCGTCAGTATGTTACGCTTTCGGCCACCCAACACGTCTCTATGTTACGTGTTCCAAAACATGAGAACTGTTTGGAATCAATCTACATATCTACATTTTTTTCCCCTTTCTCATCATAAATCACTTTGGAAAACACTATCTGACACCATTAAGGTTGTGGTTAACATTAGGATTAAGGTTATGGTTAAGGTTAGGGGTAAGGTTAGGGTTAGGGCTGGAATACACGGCTGGATCGTCTGTTACTGCCAGGTGCGTCCTTCTGTTGGATTCCATCCACAATCCGGAGCGTATCATAGGGACGCGGATGGTTACCTTTCGCGTAATATGTTACGCCTCAGGACGTGACAAAACGTCGCTATGTTACGCCTCAGGAGTGAGAACGGGCTCGTTGTTCTACACTAGAAGTTCAAAATGGCTTCATCATACTTCCTGCTAGTTTGTGTCTCTGTAAAAACATCCTCCTAAAAGAACAAATAGCAGTCTTATTTATAAAGCTGGTCAGAAAACATCCGTATCTTTTTAAGTTGCTTATGGCAACTTCCATCTTTTGTATACAGTCTATGAGTGAGATGAAAAGTATGAGGTTGAAACAAGGTTATGTGTGCAATCACATTAATGATGTGAAAGATGTTAAAATATGCATAGCCACTACAATCGTAGTTACAGTAGAGACAGGTGGGGCAGCGGTGTTAAAGCAAACTTCCACTTTTTAAAACAAAGACGTGACAGCGTGCATCTGCAATTTTGATTCTTTGGCCGCGTTTTGTAGGCGTCGTAATAGTGATCTACTGTGCTCCTCACTTTTTATCAAGTAGCTGAATTCAATTTGAAAATACAGCTTAATTCAGCTAAATGAGGTATGTCAAAACTGTATTTAAATAAAGTACACGGGGATGAGAGTCCTTTATCATTCTTTGTATCTCTCATCATGCGCCGTGTGGAAGAATATTCACCTGCTGCATTAAGAAATCAATCTTGTAATGAGTCAAAGCAGCAATAAAAAAGATTTTATGGTGTTGAGCTGCAGTAAGCGTGAAACTCAATGATAAGAGCTTATTGCAATGTCATATATTTGATCAATGTAACAGCTCATGTGTCTTTTTATAATATACATAAGCCCCCCCACCCTCCCACCTCAAATGCATCAATCGAACAAGCTTAAAATATAAGAGAGGAAATTACAAGGAAGGAAAATGTTTGCCAGACAATTTAGATTTCCAGTGCATGCAGTGGGTTGAAGGAGTTAAAGCACTGTGGTCTCAGACTTTATCTTAGTGTCCAAACTTTTTTCTTATAAGGTTCAATCACAGTAAATTACAGAAACATGAAAACGATCTCAAACAGATCAAAATCCTGTGTAATTTTTCTCGACATTGCATCATTCACAAGTGTGGTTATAATCACCCATCATCAGCCTTATTAACCCCCCCCCATCATGTTACTTAATCATGGAGTGACATCATCAGCGTATTTCCTCCATAACTCAGTGCAGTGGGCCGGAAGCTCATGCTGCTTGATAACCCACAGGAGTTATGACAGCATTTCAAACAAGGTCGTGGGAGGAGGGGGTGACACCTGATGAGCAGCTCAGCCTACTCATGCAGCGTTAACAGAAGCGGGGAATTGGGGGGCTAAATGATGCAACTTTCTATATTTATGAAGAATATAATCCCATCTCACACTACATTATGACAAAATTATTCTGATAGCCAGCTATGGCCTTGAGGGGGAGCATCTTATTCTCTGCTGCTCTCTCGCTTGACACACGAAAAGCAGAGAAAGAGGGGGTGGAGACTATACTGACAAATCAGATTACACAGAGCTTAACTTATTTGGTTGCAAAGCAAGTGATAGACTGCACAGCTGAGCAGAATGAAGGGTCTGCAGGGCATGAAACTGAACCCCAAACCCAGCTGACGTGCCAATGAGTCAGTCGCTACAAAACTGTACTGGGCAGCCAATCACTGAACTCCTAAGATGCTTGGTTAACATTTAACAGGGGTGTTTTTCTTTAATAATGGAGCACGCAAAGCTGAATTTTATCTCAAGCAATCTCAAACTCAACACTCTTTTCTTGCTTTTTTCAGTCATCAAAGATGTATGCTGTACAATCGTTCCACCCTGAAAAAGGAGCAGTTCATAGACAAAATAACCAAAATTACCATGACATTCATGCCCATGATGAGGTTATGTAAACTTCTCACCACAACAGTATGTCAAGTGGCCAGCATTCATGCCAATGCATCCTCCGTTGCTCTGCAGCGTTGCCGTCAGTACACTAGTTGGTGGAAGAGTTTCTCTGTTTGAGTTGATCAGCTCTTTTCCAGTTTGTGGCAGAAGAAGAAGCACTGACTGGACATTTCTTGGAGAAAATGACAGTATCGAGTGGGCTGATCACAGTCAGTGCAGGCTGCAGAACAACTGTTCTATGGAGGTGCACGGCCTTTCTAAAACACAGGGTTTCAGAAAGGTTTGCAGTTCAGAGATACCTACAGTATAGATTCAGGTGGTTGTTAACACTCTGTGACACCAGTTGTATTTGTTAGTGTTAGAAAAGTTTAGTGCGTCCTGGTGGCTGGAACAGAAAAACTGAAATGGATAAGAAATACTCCGTCATACTCCTGTTCTGAGCTACTTTATGCTTTATGCTATATACTATAACATGAAATGTGCAGCTGCGCATTATCACCTACTTGGAGTCCAGGGAAGCAGAAAGTATTGACAAGGGCCCCGAAGGGAGCACCTAAACTTTATGTTTTGGAAAACCGATAACAGTTTTTGATGTGTTTCAGTTAGAATAACTATTTTCTTTGTTCCTAAGACTTAACTGCTACGCTTTTGGAGAACAAGTTGATAAAATGAAAAACTGTCATCCCCAGTGGTGACCTCAGAAGGTTAACAGTAATATAAATGTGCTATAGCTTTCAGATGTTTTCTTATTTCATTCCCTCTCAAATCCTTCTGCAAAAGTACAAAATTATGGTTGGAAGCAAACAAACGAATGATCTGCCTCCTTTCCATTTGTCTAACTTAACACAGCTAACACCTTCCTTGGATATTGCTCCTCACATACGAGGTCTCGGATAATCAAGCCCCATCTTAATGACATTATAGTACTGTGTCACCCCATTAGAGCTCGCTCTCAGACTGTGAGCTTACTAGAGTATTTAAAAGTAGAATGGGAGGCAGAGCCTTCAGTTTTCAGGCCCCTCTTCTATGGAACCAGCTTCCAGTTTGGATTCGGGAGACAGACACTATCTCTACTTTTAAGACCCTGAATCCTCCCGTGGTGACGCTGCAATAGGTCTAGGAAGCTGGGGGCTTGATGCAATGAGTGTTTCTTCTTCAGTCACCCTTTTCACTCCCTATGTGTTTATACACCTCTCTGCATTTAATTATTAATGTCTCTCTTCCACAGCATGTCTTTGTCCTGTCTTCCTTCTCTCACCCCAACCGGTCGTGGCAGATCGCCCCTCCCTGCGCCTGGTTCTGCTGGAGGTTTCTTCCTGTTAAAAGGGAGTTTTTCCTTCCCACTGTCACCAAAGCGCTTGCTCATAGGGGGGTCATATGATTGTTGGGTTTTCTCTGTTTTCTTTGTATTATTTTAGGGTCTATCTTACAATATAAAGTGCCTTGAGGCAACTGTTGTTGTTATTGTTGTGATTTGGTGCTATATAAATAAAATCGAATTGAACTGAATTGAATTGGATATTTAACTCGGACCACAACACGGGTGCCTTTTTTTTTTAAAAGTTCAGAATTTCTCTATACAGCTTCAATAAACACACGAACGAAGCTGATATAGAATATGAAAGCAGGCACTAACAGGACAAGACGATTTCTTCAACCTTGAAGCCACCTCATAGAAAATAAATGGGGTTTAGGGGTTATGATTTGCCTACATGTGAGAGCAGAGCCAGCCTTTACCAGGCTTCTATTATATTTCACCCCTCTTTAAGTAGTTGTGATTTTTAGTGCCCAGTTATTTTTATGTTTGCATGCCTGCAACTTTTACAACTACTATAATATGGCTTCCTGCCTTGGCTGCATATCATCTTAAAATTAGATTCTTTTTATGCAGCAAAGCAGTTAAATAAGGAGGAACAAGACACTGGCAATGGCGAAAGAAAATCAAACGTCGACATAGAGATAGAAACATCTACATTTTAAAAACGACTGCGAGCTTTTTTCTTGTCTGAGTGTAAAACACTGATTTTGAAGGTGCAGCAAGGGCAGCTTTTGTGATCCCACATTCCAACAGCACTCGCTGTCGGCTTCTTCAAGTGGAGTGAGGGGCGACAAAGGTGGTTAGCCATTGTTACATAGACAGGTATAGTAATTACATTCTCCTCCATTCAGTTCCTATCTCCATACAGCACCAGCAAACCCCTCTCAAACTCCATTATACGCTTGCCAAATGGAACAAAAGCCCAACATTCAATGGTTTTGGCACTCAGAAAGAGACACTGACCCCTTCTGGGGTTAGACATCAAATTGTGTCACGGTCTCGCAAGAGGCAGACTGCGACTTTTAATTTATGGTCTCAGAGCGGGGTGTCGTATCAGACGCTGGATTATCCTCATCTTGGCACCAATGCACTTGAAAGCCTTCACCCTCGCTCTGATTGGGTTCAGGTTTTCAAATTTAACAGTTTGTATTTTTTTTTTCTGGTTGTGTAGCTTCATAGGGTAGATATTCTCTCTGGTTATAGTGACCTCACATAGAAGCAAGTTTGTGTTTTTTTAAAATTATTTATCTGAGTGTACGTTTGAACTTTAAGGCAGTTTACAAGCTTGTCATGACAATTACTCTAATTACAGAATAACTTATGTTTTGATATTTGTCATGTCAGTCAAAAGGAAAGTTTATCTTCTTTTTTTTTAGCGGAAAATATGACTTTTGACAAAAGAATAATTAACAGGAAACTCCACTCCTGATTGTTTGTCACAGGCAACTTTTCAGATACGCTCTAAATTGCACTAAATTGAACTGTTAGGGCTCAGTAGACAATTCCTAATGAATACAAGGGCGACACACACATCTCCTCCGCAGTTGCTTGAGAGCGCACAGATGTTAGAGTGGAGCCTGAAGTAGCACACAAAGCAAGGCACTTGTCTTGTCTGATGAGAGGGCTCATTTGGAACTGCCATTAGTAGACATATGATTTATGACTCTGTCTGCCTCTCCTGCAGAGACCACCGCTTTCACTTCAGCAACAGCATCCCAGAACAGAGCATCTCCTTGCTTCTGTCTTGTAGCTCAAAAGCAGCACAGTGAGCTTTAGTGGTTTGGATCGATGGTACGGAGAGGGTGTTACATTCCATTAAATAAGATCTGTGTTTAAAAATAGATGCAATGATGAATGGAAATAAAGACATGGGAGCAAATGTTCCCCTTCAGTCCATATCTTACGAGAAGTTTCCTGAAGGTACTTTCACAGGATACCACCATTTTTAGAGACTGAGAATGTGGAGCAGGTGTAAATTAGGATTTCCTTTCTTTTTTTCTCCTAATAGAAGCTTCTTTGCCTCACTTTTGTTAAGGATGAGTGTGCCGAGTTCTTAATTTAAGAGGCTATTTAGAGGAATTGCACAGGATGCATGTTTTAGTGAGCTGACCTATGTTGAGCTATTTTTAATCCTGAGAGCTTCACTGAAATTAAAGCCATTTTGCTTGAGCATCCTGCTTATGAGAGGCCGTAGCAGGAGCTTAGAGACACACCTTACGTCATGACTATTATTTTTCATGACTACATTTTCAGCAGCATGGTGGTTAGCACTGTTGCCTCACAGCAAGAAGGTCCTGAGTTCAATTCCGCCATCCGGCTTGGGATGCTCTGTGTGGAGTTTGCATGTTCTCCCCATGTCTGCGTGGGTTCACTCCAGCTTCCTCCCACAGTCCAAAGACATGCAGTTAGTGGGGATAGGTTAACTGGAAACTCTAAATTGCCCATAGGTGTGAATGTGAGTACAAGTTTCTGTCTGTATGTGTTAGACTGGTGACCTGTCCAGCGTGTACCCTGCCTCTTTCCCTAAGACAGCTGGGATAGGCTCCAGTGCCCCCGCAACCCTGAAAAGGATAAGTGGTAGAGGATGGATAGAAGACATTTTCATCTTTGATGTTCTGCGTCACAAACCAATGTCAGCACAATCAGGCTGTGCTGTGCTAAAGAGTCGTAGCACATATCCCCCACTAAAACTATAAATCTGTGGACAAACAAACATGTTATACAGTTATGTGATATTGGTGCAAAATATTGATGCTTACTGAGTACACTTATGAGATTGCTAGAGGGTCTTGTGTGGTGGATTTATTTGGAGAAACTAGGTTTTGCATTAGTTTATTACCTGAAAATAAGAAATATTGTGTTTTCATTCCTCTACACAGCACAGAGAGCAGATCCTCTCAAAGTAATACGGAGTGTTGCTCTGTCAGCAGTGCTGTGTGATGAAAATTTTGGTATTGATCCGATACCAAGTAAATACAGCGCCGGTGTTACCGATACCAATACTTATGACCTATGAAGGCTTTTTATGTGTCATAAATTGCAAGTTCTGAACACATTTTAATCACTGTGATTTTTACTTTCCACAAAAATTAGTTAATTCAACAAAACACACCTTTCAGCTTTTCGTCTATTTGGAAACAGTTTTTTTTTTAAGCTCTGGAATGTAAATGTGGCTGCCTCTGAAGCACTTTGGGTCATCTTCTGTTGTTTAAATGCTCTATAGGCTACAGGCATTTTTCATGGTGTGAGTTTGAGGAATAATTTTTTTTCATTTCCAAAAAAAACCCAAAACAAAATTAATTTAACACAATTCAGTGGGCTACAAACTGAACTTAGAGGATAGAAATAAAGTATTAATCCTGCTAGTATTGATCCAATAACAGTAGCAGCGTTGGTACTGATTCCATCAATATTCGTGCCCAGTGCCCAGAATGAACAGTCTAAAGTTGGACTCTGCAGGGGGTATTTTGGGTTTTTAGCAGCCATGATAGTTGCTCATACAAAAAGGTGGCGGGGTAAAGAGTCTATAATCCAATGGCTGATATCACCAAATCTGACATTTTAGGCCCCCTTTTAGAAATGCACTCGTTTACATTTGTTGGCATCTTACCATGTTTGACATTTTGTCTAAATGAGCAACCCGATTAATTTATTTAATCAGCTGGCCTTCTTAATATTTATGTACAACTTTAAACGTGGTATAAATTGCACGATTGATCTGCACAGACGGTTACAACTAAATGCCTTGTGCCAATAAATTTTCTTTATACTTTGCAATTTTTCGAATTAAAACATTGGTTGTGCGTGTTTGCTATTCTCAATCCACAAAAGAAATCCATCTCTATGAACCTGTGTTAGGGGCGGGGCAGCGGCAGCAGTGCATGCACATAAAGAAAAGGTAGAAAAATGAAAAGTTATATACGACATACTATTCAATGATGGTATGGTTTGGAGATGGTGGCGCCGACAGAAAGATGGGAGGCGACCAGAATGGAGGAGGTTAGATGTCCAAATCACCTCAACATGTGCAGAAGAGAGTCTATGTATCGGACAAAAGATGGAGGAAAAGAGGAAGGAGGAAGTTCATGGCTGTAGTGAAGGAGGACGTGCAAGAGGTTGGTGTGACAGAGGGGGATGTTAAGGATCGGATGAGATGGATGAAGGCACTGTGGTGGTTTGTAACAAGAACAATCAAAAGAAGAAGACTCATCATCAAAAGTACAAAAGATCATTTGAATGAATGGCAAAAAATCGCAGTCGCACTATAGTGCTCTGCGTTGCTGTCATGGCTGTGTCTCAAAGAAGCCTAGAGGAACTTTAATGTAAAATAGGCATATGTCTAAATGACCGAATGAATATTGAAAAAAGCCTTCTTTAATCTCTCTCCTGCCTCCAGCTCTTAATCTTCTGATTTGTTTGACTTTCTCCCAGTGAAGATTTTTGTTTTAACATCTTCTGTATTGGAATGAAAAGTCTGGACTATCTATAATATTCTGCAACACATGAATTTATGAATAATATCCAGCATTCACTGCGTATCTCTGTGTGAGATATAAGGAGGCTCCCTCAGTTTTTTCAGTTAAAAAAAAAGCAAACTATATGTTTTCCCTTTGTGCATTAAATGCATGGATAAAAAGGACTTAGTTTTGCCACATTCATCGGATGCACCATTTACTTCGTTGCTTGCCTCCTCCTCCCCTATTTGACCCAAGTTTCTTACTTTTGTAACTCTCTGCTTGCTCTTTGTTGGATTTCATTTTGTGGTTGCTTAGCCTGCCTGAAGGTCTGTTTGAATTTTATTCCCTTTTAAGCTGAGGCTGTTTTATCATACCTCATCTGCCTCCTAAATCTGTTTTTGAGTCCAAGCCCAGTCAGCCAGTGTTACAAACCCAGGATGTTGCTCTAGTACAGCAGGCGCCGTATCCAACTGAATCGCCAGGAAGGCCCGAGGCAAAGCTTTTTCTATCAAAAGCCTCGTAGTAAAAACACGGCCTCGGAGAGCACATGAACCTGGTCACCTGTCACTTGTGTTTCACATTTTCTCAGTGATATTTCCACCAAATGTCAACCAGTTGCTGTTTTGACTTGATGCTAACAGAAGAAACAGCATCAGAGCCATTTGCACTTTGCATATAGCACATAAGCCCTCCGTTTTAAAATTCGCTCGCTGTCTAATGGCTCTCTCTTCTTTTTAAATAGGAAGTGGGTGCTGATGGTGGCAGGACTGAGGTGTTGCTCCCCGCCTGGGTGCTCTGCCATGCCACATCTGTCCATCTGTCAAACACACTGGGCCATCAATCAAGCCGCTGAACGCAGGTACAATGAACAACCATTAATCACTCTGAGACATGGATGCTGATGGGTGTGCTGGGTGGGGGTTGTTAAGAACTGTGATTTTCACATGCTCGTATCTGTGTGTGTATGCGATAGCGAGGTGAAGTACAGTGTGATATAAATATGTTGCGGTGGTTGAACATTTTTCCTAATTGGCCGGCTGTGTTTTGCTATTTATCGATTTGTCCAGCTGAGCATGAGTTGCTCCTCTTGGGTTAAAGGTCAAACCTCTAGATTCTGATTTCCGCTTGTTCCACTCTGTGTAAAGATAATTAGTGCAAGAACCGGCAAATGGGTGTTAGCATTAGGGCAGAGATTCTCTTTCTGAGATGCGAGGTGTTTAAGAGTGTGTTGAGAGCCAAGAAAAGTGTACTATGATGTGAAATCTTCTCTCTTGTTTGGTTGTATCAGCCTGCTAATATGCAACTGATATGAGGAGAGAGCACTGAGGCTTCCTTTGAGTTCTTGGCTGCTACTATAAGTGTAATAACATCTTCTTCATAAACGATGAGGAAATCACAAGTACACAACTGTGAGAGCATAGTTTGTAATTTCCAACTTAGGCTGAACCACGATGAAACTGTAATTATGGATTTCTTTGTTGTTGTATGTTTGTTCTGCCTTTGGCAGTGTGTTGTTTTTGAGAGATAGATACGGAGGTCTTGATCTGCGAGAAACGCTTACATCACAAAGCAGCGGTTGCTGTTGGATTCAGCTCTTGGGGTTACTGCCTGCTGTGGGAATTGAGTGTAACAGCATGAAACCTATAGCAACATGTTAAGTAACACTCAGGGAGCATTATAATAATGCACCAGTGGGAATTAATATAGACAACATAGCGCTCAGGGGTGCGCTCTAACAGAGTGTAACTCATGCAGGTGCAGGGTTTTTATTTTGGCGGTTGACACAGCTGACTTTAAAGGCCTTTAGAGGGAGATGTGATCAGTTTGGTAGCCTCAGTTGACACCATATGCACGTGACATCTGAGGTGGTTAATTTATCTATCTCTAACTCTAGACACGTGTCTCTTATGTGTGGCGTGTGCGGTCGATTGTGGATGAATATATAAAACTTTGCTGGTCACGTAATCTGTATTCAATTAGTTTGCAAAACGTTCATTTCTTCATCTTCATGCATCTCACTTGTTGATTCTGTATTCTTTGTGACTGCTTCCAAAATGACTTTAGAGATCAAGCATACAGATCAAGTCTCCTGCAGCCAATTGAAAAAGCTCGCGCACTGAGAAACGAGGGATAAGCTTAGCTTTGCAGGAGCAATGCTGGTACTCAGTCTCCAGTCACTGAGCTGAGAAGAGAGAAGTAACAGAAGAGAGTAAATTGAGATGGATAGTTGAATTTACCTTCTTTGTATCTGTGTTTGTTATGCCTGTTTTTGTTCTTTGCGATATTTGTTGCAAGAGACTGTAACAAAAACACTGACTGACACTGCTGAATTTTAAAAGAAATACTTGGCTTGCAATTCTGATCTTGTTTGAGAATTATGGCTGCTCTGTGCAAGAGCTGGTAGTTTATTGCCTGCAGTATTTTTTAGAGAGAATTCCTACCTTGACTATTTGCACATTTACCTGAGTTGTATTTGAAAACTTAGAAAGGAGCTTTTTTAATACAGTCCAGTCTAAAAGTCCAGTCTTGCTGAAGGTCTTTTTAAAAGTTTTTATTTGGACATTGGCTTCTTTTTCAGTTATTTATAATCCAGTCATTGCACCTGGCCATTTTCAAAGGAAAGTTGTTTTGCTTGTTAAACCATTTAACCCCTATTATGAGTCATCCAAACATAAAAATGTCTCCTAAACCGAGGGATGACCAAGGTATTGTGTCTACACATAACAGACAACTTAGCAAAGAATCAATTTTAAATTGTAGCTTTAGGCACTTTGTTGCTAGCGGCTTGTCCCACAAACAAATAACATGTCCCCATTTCTTTGATTGAATCTATAGAAAATGCCTAAGAATAGTATTTTTGTACCAACAAGGTGATTCCCAAACAACTTTTAGAAACTGAAAACGTGGCATATCTCAGCATGGTTTGCATGATGTCCTTAAAATACTTGAGGAAACTGGACAAGTGGAGGACAAAAGAAGACATGTCAGGCCTAAAAAAAAATATCTACAGCAGATGAACACTATCGGAAAGTCATGTTCTTAAGAAACAGGAAAAGAGTCTAGCAAAAGACCTGACACAGGACCTGAGAGATGCATCTGGACCTTCAGTTGATCCATCTACTGTTCACTGAAGCTTCATCAGAAATGGTCTCAGTGGAAGGGTGGCTGTCAGAAAAGGAAACAGGGAGAAAAGGCTGAGGTATGAACATACACCAGAACTGGACTGCAAAACAGTGGCAATAGGTCTGATGGAGTGATGAATCCAAATTTGACATTTCTGGTTCAGAGTGTTGCCAATATGTTCAGATGAGATCAGGAGAGAGATAACAGGTTACAGTGAGCGTCTACAGCCATCTGTAAAACACGGTGGAGGCTCTGTCATGGTTTGAAGCTGCATTTCAGCCAGTGGTGTTGGAGATCTTGTAGAAATTGATGGAATTATGATTTTGCAATGCATTACCATCTGGAAAACCTGTTGGCAAAGCCTTAATTATTCAGCTTGACAATGATCCCAAACACACTGGCAATGCAGTAAAATCATGCCTGGATAGAAAAACACACAGTCAACTCAACGTTATTGAAGCAGTGTGGGATCATGTTGACAGAGAACACAACAAAAGGCAGAAACATCCAAAGTAGAGCTTTGAATGTCCTTCAAGAAGCCTGGAGAACTATTCCTGAAGACAACTTAAAGAAATGACAAGAAAGCTGCCTAAGAGAGTTGAGACTGTGCTGAAGGATAAAGGTGGTCACACCAAATATTGACTTTCAAGCTTACTTTCAATTAGAAATGTACAAACTCTGTTATTGGCTTATATACTGTGTTTTTACATTTCAATAAATCACTGCAGCTATATTCCTAGAAAGATATCTAGAAATGAGATGTAGCTCATACTCATACTTTTTACCCCTAACATTCTACTTTAACTGTCTTACTTTATGTTTTAAGCAAAAATCAGTGATTTTCTTCTGACACCATCTGTCCACAAGCCAATTAGAGTAAAAATACGCCCAGGTCACAGTATAAACTGTGTCATTTTGCTGTATTTCTTCAGTTATGCTGCTGCATGTATCAGGGAAACATGGGCAGAATGCAAAGTGTGGTTGTGGATTAATTTGGTATGTGAAGAAGACAGTGCTGCCAGAGAAATCTTTAATAAAAGATAGACGCCCTCCAACCTGATGCACTGGGCTGTAGAACAGGGGGAGAATGAAGAAGAGTTCCTTGGCTGGAAATAAGAAAAGAAAAGGAAATGTCAGCTTTCATTTTTTTGATTTTTTCATCTGTTGTCATGCCCTTTTAAACATTCACATTTTTTAAGACACTGTCATTGTCTACATATGTTACGAGAGCACGTTTCAGCTTGACCAGCACACGCCTCTTGAGGTAAAATGAAACACTTCTGTGGTGATAGGGCATATTAGCAGCGCTGATTTAAGCACAAGTTGCTTAATAACAGTAATGAGAACGGGCACGGGATGGCTGATTCATGGCGTATTTTATTTTTTTATATTTTTACAGTGGCTCACCTTAGACCTCTAGACTTAACTGCCGAGGCGCATCAAGAGAAGAAAAACATAGTGAAATAAGAGCGAGCGAGAGAGAGAGAAAGAGAGAGGGAGGGAGCGTAAAGAATGATAATTTGCTATATGAATAAATAATTTAAAAACAAACACAGAGCTAAGCTGTAGAATAAAACGCCCAAAGGCAATTAACTCGGGGAATGAGAGAGGGCAATTAATTTTGTTTATCAGTGATGTAGAACTTTTATATGGGCCCATGAGGTTTAGAAAAGTCCCTGTTATTTGATTTTATGATGCACGTTTTATTCAGATGCACACTGGTGACTTTGTGGTCCCTGTGACTGTCCAGCTGCTAAGTATATGAATTACATACTTCAAAAACCTCTCAGATCCAGGTTGGAGCTGCATGATTTTTTTTTTTCTCTTCTGTTTCCTCTGTTGCATATATTTAACCAAAGCGGCTGAAAGCACTAACACATCCAAAATGTGATTGGATTAAGGCTCTGGTTTCACTCTTTGCAACCCAGTTGTCTTTGTTTTTGTTCCTAAATGTACTGCTGACCCCTTGCAAGACCCTTTAATGCCATGAAAGGTCGTCAAACCGCACATGAACGATTTTAATATTTTAGCCAAATCTCTTTGAGTAATTAAGTCTGTGCGCTTTATGACCTTTGCTTTTGAGTCTAGACTTTGCAGCACCCAGTAGAGGACGGGACGGATGAGTTGAAAGGGCGCACGGAGTTGAATGTGTCTGCGCTTGTGTTTGATCATCGCTGCCTTGTCTTTTTTTTTTTTTTTTTTTTTTTAAATATCAGCC
>VVHJ01063821.1:0-12942 GCA_015107715.1 Tylochromis polylepis
TTTCTCTGAGTCTCCGGGGTTTTTGTTCTTTTTCCATTGCACACATTGGCCTATTTTCCCTGCAGATGTGCTGCAGGGAAAATATACCACAACATGCACATCATAGTAACCTACTGTAAATGTTTGGATGTGCTTGGGAAAAGAAAGATTATTTTATTGCACAAAATAGCCGGTCCATACAGTCTGACTCGAGCTTGTCAGTCCGGTGAACCACCTGACTCAAACGGGCTCTCCTCATTCATAAAGTGCTTTACGAACTCGAACATTAAGGCTAACAGGTGGATTCTCCCGTTTCAGTGCAGCTAGCCAAACGATGAGCCAGCTACTACAGATCGCAGCAGATGGCCGCCCCTCCCTGAGCCTGGTTCTGCCGGAGGTTTCTTCCTGTTAAAAGGGAGTTTTTCCTTCCCACTGTCGCCAAAGTGCTTGCTCATAGGGGGTCATATGATTGTTGGGTTTTCTCTGTATCTATTATTGTACGATCTACTGTACAAATATTAAGCGCCTCGAGATGACTATTGTTGTGATTTGGCGCTATATAAATAAAATTGAATTGAAATTGAATTGAATTACAGAGACAGAATGAAAGTGTACATCCTCGCTTTGTTTACATGAAACGTATTGTTGCGGCCGGGGGTAGTACGAAGGTGACCCCCTTAAACTGCTTTTTAGTTTTAGTTTTGTTATGGGCCACTGAGTTTTTGGTTCACAAACTAATGTTGCCCACAACTAATCAGCCAACCCAATGGCGTACAGTTGCGTACTGACTGAATATAAACATGTTCTAAAAACTTAAAGCACTGATTTCTTAAATCCAACTTTACAGACTGTGTGAAACTATGTTAGTTTTTGACAGCAGGGCTCCATGATGTAAATTAGCCTTTACTCCTTGAACTGTTTCATGTTCACTTTAAAGACCTTATGGTACCGTATCACCCCAGCAGAGCACTTCACTCTCAGACTGCGTTTATAGCTCAAAGGTTGTAGTTAGGGCTGGATCAGGCGACCCTGAACCCACCCTTAGTTACCCTACAATACGCTCAGGCTGTTCTCCTTCTCTCAGCCCTTTTCACTCACCGTGTGCTTATACACCACTCTGTGTTTAACTGTTAGTTTAGCCAAGTTCTTGCTCGTAGGGAGTCATTTGGTTGTTGGGGTTTCCTCTGTATGATTGTAGGGTCTTTACCTTACAATGTACTGCAGTATAGAAACATGTACAGGTAGAAATGGAGATGACACTACAAGCTCAAGTGCTCATCACTACTTTTTCAGAATATATCTCTGGGTTCTTTCTCACTACCGTTGTGTCTTTAAAGATGTTTACATGAGTGCAGTTTTTTTGTGGGTGCAGTTTGCACTGTATTCATATTCTTGTCCTTCACTAGCAGAGGGGAGCTCACAAGCCTGGCTTCCTCCTGCTGTGTAACACTGTGCACAGGATTCATTATGTGAGGAGGAACGCCAAAAATACTGCAGGAATGTTTTTTTTCCTGTTCACAGATCCATCCAGCACCTTCAGTTCAGAGTGATGCTTCACCTTATTTTATAGTGTTGTTATTGATTACCATTGTGTTTGTCAGTGGTGCATAAAATTAACACTGTGTTATAGGGGCATGGATTTCTGTCAGCCCTTGACAAGATAACCCTTTATTGGATGACTGCTCCTAATTTGTTTTTGTTTATTCAGAAGTATAAAGTAACATTCAGCAAGCCCCAATAATAAACCTATTACTGCAAATCCTAGCTGCACCATTGACAACCGCTAATCTTTGCTGCCCCTAATTACATCAGGATTCTCAGTCTTAATTAACCAATCTTTACAGCATTTTACCTGCTTAACGCTGCACTCAACAAACTGCATGCATCTGCTGAAAAAGAGTTTCAAGTTTTCCGTTGATCAAAAACAGATGTCCCCTTTTCGATGGGTTCACTGTTTTTCTTACACTAGAACAAGAAATAATAAAAAGTAATAATGATACTGTTTTCAGGATGCAGTCGTCAAGTTCATTTAATCTGCCAAAACGTTCAAAACTCAAGATACTGATTGTGGAATATTGTGTGTATATAAATGCATTTGGTAACACAAATACTTGTGAATTGTACAGAACAGTGTATTTTGTAGAATAATAAGTAATAGAAAGGTTAAGTCAAACGCATATTTTTATTTCTAAATACACTACAAGTCAAATGGTAAACCCAGAAAATCCATCACAGCTCTTTTTAATACATTTTTACCCCTGAGCACCACAACCCAGTGTTCCATAATCCACTGGATTTATTCAAACAAAGGGAAATAGGAAACAGTTAAAGCTTTATACACAACTAATAATGCAATTGCTGTCTAAAAACTACAAGCAGAGCATATCATAGATAAAATACAATACGCGTTATTTGGTTACATTTTTCCTGCATGCAGAGGTGTCACTTTCTCTTTGGTTCTCTGCTCTGCTCTTGATGAGCTAAAAATCAAGTGAGTGTGAAAGTGAGTGAAAACGATGTTCCAGCCACACACTTATCTGAGCTGTTGAAGCACCTTGAGGCAATTGTTGTTGTGTTTGGCACTATGTAAATAAAATCAACTGAATTCTGTAATGAGCATCATCCAGCACTACCGCCTACAGGATGCTAAGAAAGAGACAGTTTCACAGAAGTCGTCCAGGAGCATCTGGGCCACAAATGCAAAAAACGTCTTCACACGACGAGTCCACAGAGCAGTTTCAGTGAAGCGTCGGTGGCTGGGATTTGTTAAATCACAATAGTTAAACAATACCAGGTAGGACTTAATGTTCTTAGAATGGTTAAGGTTGAAAGCAAATAATATTTTTGATTCAGTACACACAGTTAAACATACAGTGAGATTATATTTTTTATTTAATACAAAAATGACACAAAGTATTGATTCCAATATTCCTTTGCCTTCCAGTGAGTCCACATTTTTTCTTGCCCTGTGCTGCTTTTGTGCACTGCAAAATCTCCAGTGTTAAACTGACACTAGAAAGTGTCTATATGGGTCCACTCTTCTGAGTGTTAAATGGACACTTTTGAGTGTTAAATGAACACTTTTGACAGTGTTATATTTTTAACAGTAACCTAGTTGGTGTTAAAGATTAACAGTGACTAACACTGAGCAGTGCTGATTTTGAAATGCTGGAAAATAACTAAAAATGCTAGTAATATTTCAGTGTTAGAAAATCAGCACTGCTCAGTGTTAGTCATTAATCTTTAACACTGACTAAGTTACGGTTAAAAATATAACACTGTCAAAAGTGTTAATTTAACACTCAAGAGAATGGACCTATATAGACACTTTCTAGTGTCAATTTAACACTGGAGATTTTGCAGTGTAGAAAAGAATGCAAGAAGACTTTCTTGCATGTACTGCCTGTGTTAAACCCTCTCACACCGTTTCAGAAATCAAGCATTTGACAAGGCCTTTCTGCAACTTTCATTTGTGGGATCATTTTCCTGTTAAAAGTCAACTTCCGGTTCAACTTTAGACAGATGGCCTCACATTTTCTCCATTCGCTCATTTGCTGAAGAAGAATTCATTGTTGGATTGGTGACTGCAAGCTTCCCATTCCCTGAGGCAGCAATGGAAAACCAAAACATTACATTCCCCTATTATGCGTTACAGATGCTATGAGGTTGTTCTCCTAAAAAAACACTCTTTGATCTGCTCCAAAGAGATTTGACAACTCCCCCTATCCTATTCCCCTATCTTGAAGATGTTTGAACACGTGGATTATGCAAGGCCTCCATAGTAATGCATGCATTGTCCTGTCAAAGTTTTAGGTTCCAAATTTTGCATGGGGAGGGATCTTTCCGACTTGTTTTAATATATGTAACATTTTGAAATGAAGCTTCTGGTATTTGTCTATATGTTTACTATCAAAAACTAGTTTTGCTGTAAGTAATACAGGTCTAATTTCTGCTCTCTTTACAGCTATGTAGTAACATGTGCACTTTGGCATGACATATATACATTATCTTTTACAGTTGCCTTTGCACAACGTCCAACTAGGTAACAAGTGGACTGACATCTCTGTCATCCAACCACTTTTCCTGTCCAACATTTTCTCTCTTTTGATAAGATGCACATAGAACAGAAATAGATCTTATTTCAATCCTGGAAAGTTACTTTGTGTCTTTGTCTGAATGGGAGCCTTTAAATTCCCATGAATGTCTCCTAATCTAAGGAAATAAGAAAAAAGATTTGGTAACCAGCATTACTGAAGCTCATGTGGCATCACGTTCATCACAGCATTTCAGAATCATTCTGCCTGCCAGACAGATCCCTGGGGCCAAATGCACTAAACAAAAGGCAGTAAAGAGAAAGAAGACTTAGTAGATGACAGTGACCAATGAGCACTACTGTACCCTCAGGCTGAACCCTGAGCCCAGTTAATCTGGTGTTCCTCACTTTCTCATCACTCCACAGGATAGGCTCTGCTTGCTCTTAGATCTACTAAAGCACATCAAAGTCCATGTTAAAAAAAAAGTTTTTAATAGATGTTAGACACTGGGTAGTGGATAGTTATATTTTTTTCAACAATCTGCTCTACAGAGAGGTAATCCAAAAAATGAGGCGCTTGGATACTGCTGTGACTGGAAAATAAGTAGAATTAAAGTTAAAAATATGCAGTCTATTACAGTAAATAATTTCAGCTGTCATGACCTCCTAATTAAAAGACTCTGCCAAGGGAATTTGAGAAAAAAATGCTGTTTGGTAGGTCAGGGAAGGGCCTCAATCCTTCAGAACAATGAATGTGCTGAAGAAAATTAGCTGCCACTGTACGGAGGTTCTCAACATGACTATTAGCCAAATACAGATTGTCGCCAAGCTAAAAACCACAACACATGCAATATTAACGCTGATATGCTACAATATACAATATACTGCAATATTTTGGGGTGAGATTTGAGCTTCAGGCTTCTTTTTCTTCTGCGTCTGAGCAATTCTCGGATACTGCTGCAGAACAAAGCACAGCTTGCTCAGAAAAGTTGAACATTTCAGGTGTCTGGTAGCTGGAAATCAAATCTCATGAATTCTAATCAGGCCCTGCACGAAGGGGAAAAAGTTTCATAGAAAAGGGCTACAAATTAATACCGTGGTGTCAGATCTCTGAATTGTCATCCACTTCTAAAATGATTTCATCGAGTTAAAAAAAATAATTTTTTTTTTAATTCCAGTGGGCTCATTGTGAGTTGATTCTGCAGCTGGAAAAGCAGCTGAGCCCATCAGAGTTTTGTTGGCAGGATTATGATGATGTCATCTGCCAGGAAATATAAATGTAACCAGTGTGGACAAGCTTGGATGAGGCTGATGCAGCTATACAGATGCTATAAGCAAAATTAAAATAGTTTGTTATAAAATTTATGTTCTTTCTGTGTTCCACAAGAAATGATACACCTTAGTATTGAAGTTGTTATAACTTATAACTTCTGTATAAGTTTGTTGTTAGTATGTAAAAAGCATTGATAGTAACACATGCAGGAAAACTTCAAATTAAGGCAGCCAGCTGGTGTAACTCCAGCTGTGGCATCACAGCAAGAAGGCTCCCTCATATTCAGATCTCCTGGTTTATCAGGGGGTGTTTCTGTGTGAAGTTTGCAAGTTATTCTCATGTTATGTGTCATGTTAGGTCAACTGGTGACTCTGTATTGGCCATAGCTTTCTATGCAAGATAGACACAGGCTATAGTGCATGAAATGAAGTAATTTATGAATATGTGTGAAAAGGGTAATGCGGCTTGTTACACTTTGAGGAATAAGATTAGAATAGACCAACACAGCCACAAGCAGCTTTCTGGTCCAAGCACCCTCTTTGTGAACAGTTTCACCAAGTGACAGCTAACAACCTTCAGCAGTCACTCTCCAGTCTGCAAATACGCATTTTTTTTAAATTCATTTTTCTGTTCTTTTTATCACAGACTGCTGTGAAGGTACTGCTAACTGTATCATTAATGGCTGATCAACTGCAATTTTTTTTTCCCACTTTTTCTTCATATAACACAAACATCTCAATGAACTATGACCTGACATTGTAAAAGCCGGATTTAGTTTCTGCAACAAACATTTTAGATGTAAAATTATCATGTTTTCTCTTTCAAAACTAACGGCAAATAATGCATTCTGTTCTTTGATGATTCTCCATGCTACAGCTTCAGTAAAACTACTTCAGCATCTGTCTGTGACTCAGATAAATTCTCCAGAGATGTGCAAAGTATAATTACCACTTCTGTTCCCGGGTGAACAGCAAAGCGGTCATTCAGGAATCCTTAAGTGCCTCACCAGTACTGAGCCCCAACATACTCCAAATCTAAATGTGATCCACTTGTGATATAAAAACACTGCATGCTTAGATTTCAGTGAATTTGGGATCAAATTTCCTGTCTTTTTCACTTTCTGAAATTAATCAGTCTATTTAAAAATTTATAAGAATATGTAGCAAGGAGAAAGAAGTAAAGACTGTTGTTCATCAAAAACTGTTATTTTAATGGGAACATGCACTCACGGCACATATCTAACGAGTAAAGACAATCCCACTATAAATCTTCTTCGCATACAGATCAGTTACAATTAAATTATTATGCCAACACTTTTGTACAGGCCTGTTTCAATGAATGGAACATTTTCATCACTTTGATTAGGTTTTATATTGATGGATATTCATTCTAAGGCCATTTCATGATTATCACCAGACAGTTGTCCTGTTTGAATAAATTTAACAGATCAAAGTTGCATCCCTGGCAATGGAAACGGCGCGCGCATTAGCCATGCATCCACTTTCTCCTTAGGGAGGGGAAGTACCCATTAGTCGAGAAAATGATTTGATCACTTCTGTCAATGACAGCACTGTGAACAAGCTCACTGCATCACTGAGCACCATCAGGAGCATTAGCCTCAATCACATTCCCTTTCTTGAGAGCTTTCAAGTTTACTTTGTTTTCCAAGATAGAAGCGCTTGTAGCAATGCTTTACTGGCTTATATATGAGTCTTATACTGTACTTTCTGATTTTGTCTCTGCAATGTTCTGAATCACCTGGGATTTGCCCATAAAAATGGACTGAAATGAATCAACAAGTCCCAAGGAGGGGCTTCTATTTCATTTAAACCTTAGTCTTAATGTTGTCCTGTTTGGTTTATTCTTCTGTATTATTTTTGAGATTTCTTGTTTCTAAAATCCATTTGAAAATCACGACTTTATGTGCAGCACCAACTACAAACAGACTCAGTGCACCACCACACAGAGCTAGATAATTCCTGTGAGTATAAAGCCTGTGGTATTTTGACTATTGACTGCTTTAATACAGAGATTGCGATTAATCAAGTCAAAGAGCAACACATTCAAAGCCAAACTTTTAAAGGAGGCCAAAAAAATGGCTGAGACGACAGCAGAAAAGAGAGCAGAAAAAAAGAGAGAACGGCTGAGAAGCCATGGCGAAGCGTTTTATTTGAGCAAGCGTCAGTGTTGAGCGCCCAGTGGCAGTAATTCCAGTGTGGATCAAGTGGACCGTGAGGAAATCTCCAGCGGGAATGGGTTATGGCACGTAGACCCATGGGTCTACATAGCTGTCGGTGGCCTGCATTTGAAGTGAACACTCCCACTGTGAACACCCCTGTCAATGACAAGGGGACCGGCCAGTTTTGTTTTACCTGCTAAAAAAGGCTGAATAATTTAATACTGTACTGAAAGCAAAATATCCTATTTTAATAATTCACCTGTGGTGTTTAAGTCAATTTCAAGGGTTTATTCTCTTTTATTAATAAGGTTTTCAGGAGTTTCATATTTTATTGTTGTTAATAGACTGTGGCTATAAAACTTTGTTACCTTTGGTTGGATTGGGTTCCCTGTTTTTCCAGGTTGTGAATTCTCTCTCTTTATGTATATGTGTGTCTGTATTGCTTTTGCTTTACTTGATCTGTCTGATCCTACAAAAAGAACCCCACAAAAATGAAGTGCTGCCTTTGAAGTAGTTCCCAACTTCAAAGTAGCCAATGTGAACAGCCCTCTTACTGGCTAAAAGTTGTTCAAGCTTAGGCTTTTGCAACAGCCAAGGCTGACAGCTTTTTAAAAAAAAAAAAAAGTCCCCATGAGGACTCCATGGGCTCACAAACTTCACGCTATAGCAGTGCCTCAAAGTGGCAACCACAGGCAACACCCTTCCCTTTCAGAAAAAAAAAACAGTGTATTATTCCTTAAAAACACCTTCTAGAGCATTTTCAGTGAACTGTGAGCTAGCTATTGGTTTGTTTGTTTTTTTAGCAGCTGACACTTCCCATTTCTCCAGAAACAAATTACTTCAATCACTAAGTCATAAAGTGAATTGCCTTCAAATTGCATTCTTTTTAAAGGCCAGCAGGAGGCAACTCTTCTGGTAACAGCTGACTTCCAATTGTATGGTAGTTAGCAATTTAAAACAGCTAGATGGTGTTTAACGTCAGCTCTGGGCTTCATAACAGGACTTCACTACACAGTGGGTGACATCACAGCGACAAAGTCCGTCCTTTATAGACAACAGGGATGTTGTAAACAGGTACTGCCATTGTTAACATCAATTGCTGTCAGTCACATGCTGCATCCCTGCTCACGATATTGAGGATGACCTTTTCATCAGGCCAAGTGCACTGTGAAGGATAAGAAATTGGTGTGTCATTAACACGGCCCAGGCTCTACGGGTGCCGAATCAGTGGCGGACTATGCTTTTATAATAGAGCCCCAGATGATTTACTCTTCCTATAAATGTGCTTTCAGTGATATTGCAGAGCTCAGAGAAATTTAGAGCAGCACACATTTCAAATGAATTGTTTATCAGAAGGATCATTCAACCGGGTGAGAGCCGAAACCGTGATAGAGATCAGGCTGGTGTGTGCAGCCAGTGAGCTATCTAAGTATATGGGCTGATAGGTGGAACTGGCTTATTGCCATATTAAAACCACAGATCTTCAGTGGTAATTTTAATTTTATTCTACCCATGAAATGTATTAAGAATGAAAACCTCATACATAGTCAATTTTTTTGCTTTTAAAGCAGAAACAATATTTGAAATAATAAACAGTATAAAATAAAAATTTAAAATGCTACGTTCCATTTAAAAGTGCTATTAAGATATTTTCCAGCTCCTTTTTTTCATTCCTGTACTCTATTAGCATAGCTTTGCATGATCCACAGTTCTAAACAGTCTCTTTTGAAAACCTTGTGCAGTCGCACAGTTCAGCCACTGTATGAAAGAAGTATTTTTTTAGCTTCTCTCCCATGAAGCCCTACACAGTGTTCATATGTCATGTTTTCAAAGTGTGGTTTGGATCAGTTTTGACCTGGGCCAAGAATTTCTTTATAATAATATTATTAATATTATATTATACCCGGTAAATACAAATCGCTTTAGGATTTACAAATAGCCCGTCTGGCATTAATAGATGGATGATTAATCCTCAGTAATTGTTTCTGAGAGTATATTTCTAAGGTTTTTTAATATTCCTTTCTGGAGAAAAACATTTAAGACAAAACAAAACACCTAAGATAAAAAGTGAAACTGGAAATAACTTTAACTCTAAGTGTTGGGATTTTTTTTAAATAACCATGTACAATATTACAATTATTAAACATTGTCTCCATTGCTTTAACATAAAACATCCCTCTTAACTGCTATATATAATTATAAATATTAATTCAAACACAAAAAAAGGTTATTGTAAACTAGTCTGTGCTGTCATGGTTCTGGGTCATTTGAACCAGCATTTTGAGTTCATGGTGTTTTGTGATTTCTTTGTGTTTTAATGTTTTAGTTTCCTATTATTTAGTATTGAGTTTAGTTCTGGTTTTGCTTCTATGTTTAGTTGTTAGTCTGTTTGCGTGTTTTCTTGTCGATGTGTCTCGTCTCCTCTTTCTGTCTCATTCCATGTCTCCCAAGCCTGTCATGTCTCTCTCCCTCTCCCTTTCCGTCCGTGTCCCTCGCTTTCCCTCTCTCGCTTCCCCTCTTTGTCCCTTGCTCCCTCTCTTCCCTCCGTGTCTTTCACTCCCTTGTTCTCCGCGTCCAGTCATGTCATTGTTTTTGTCTCCCATTTCTGCTCCCATGTTCTCATGTCTGTTTCTCTCCCGGTCCCAGTATCAAGTCCGTGTGTCTTAGTCTGCATGTTTCCTGTTTTATTTTGATAGACGGGTCCTGTGTTCATTGTGTTCAGTTTTGCTTCCTCCTGTGTCATTATGTTTATTCGCCCCAGCAGTGTTCCCCATGTGTTTCCTTTTCCCTCGTCACCCTGTTGTGTATTTATGGTGTGAGTCATTATAGTCATTTGTTCTTTGTCAGGTCATCTGTTCACCACGCGCCATGTTTCTGTTCTCCATGCATTGTGTTTTGATATTCATGTTTCAGGTTTTCTCCATGTCCACATATCATCTTCTGTTTTAGTGTTTAGTTCAGTTTTTCCCAGTATAGTTATAATTTATCTCCCCTCAGTCTTTTCATTACTCTGTTCATTTCAGCCTAAATAAACGGCTCCCCTTTTGGTTATTCATATTTCACGCCTCATTTTGTCTGCGTTTGGGTCCACACCATGCACCGGCCATCCTGCCATGACACTGTGCATTCAAAGCAGTGGTAGGGATCCTTGCACGCGTGGGACTTGAACATGTGTTTTCCATGCTCCCTAAAATGACACCTCAGATGCCTTTAAAATCACATCCCATCTTATGTTCTGTGTTTTGATCTCAGTTATCTCTCACTTAGTTTAATCTCAGGTAGCTCAGAATAATTGGATTCTAATTTGTTTAATTTTAAATTACGTTGTTACATTCATGATGCTTTCAGGTGCAAATGTAATGGATTCACATTTATATAACGCTGAAACCACATTTAACTTCAAGTCACACTTGAACCATAAATTCATATGGCACTTTTTCTATACACTTCAAGCACTGCATCTCCCTCACATCCATGGCCAGTGTATTATCAGCAATTAACCAACATGCATGTTCTTGGACTGTGGTAGCAGACCGTAATACAATGGAGGAAGCCCAAGTAGGGACAGAGTGAACATATAAACTGGCATGTGAACCAGGAACTTTCTTGCTGTGCACCATGGGTTATCACTCCTATGTTGTTGTACTATTTCACTGTTTACCCTTCAAAGACCAGCAGGTGCCGGTCTCTGCAGGAAGCTGGGCAAATGTGGTGGGAACACAGACAGTTCTCCTGACAGTGTCAAGGTCCCCCTTTAACTCTGACACACACAGACATGGCATGTACAGCTTCACAGTTTCAAGATTCCCTAAAACCACAAATTCCCTTGATTTGACCCACTCTGGCGGTTCTGAAATCCACCTGAGCACATGCGGGTAAGATATAACCCTGAACAACCTCAGAGTACAAAAATCTGTAGCACCTGTACAAAAATATAGATAACATGAAAATAAATGAAAATAAATGTTTTCTAAGTAATCAAATTTCAGGCTAAAAGGATATGTTAGGGTATTTTTGCTGCTCACATGTAATGTCAAAACAGTATGAAAAGGTGAAGCGAACTTTCTTATGACTGGCTGCTCCTCGCAACCAGAAGGTATGGGCAGCAGGTGGAAGCTGAAGCATGACCTTTTGACTTACGTGAACACACACTGACCTTGTTATTTGAAACATTGGTCATCTTGCCCACATTAAATAATGGAGCTTTTTTTCCCTTCTACATAAATGTAACAGAAAAAGCAAATAAAAGGCAGAAAGTTGTTCAAGGAAGAAACTAGAAACTATAATAGCTGATGATGTATTCCATTAAATGTGAGAATTCAGACGAACTATTTACACCTTTTGCCACTAAACTTTATTGTCTAATCTTCATACTCCCTCCGGCTCCCTGGCTCCAAAAGTTTATGAAGTGTGCTGCGGTCTGACCCTGGCTGAACTCATGGCAGTTGGCCATCAAAGCACCACTCTCCACTCTTCTCCTCTTTCATCTCACCTATCTCTCCTGCAGCCTGGTCAGAGATTATCACCACATGCGCAGGGCACTGGAACATAAACTAGCACAGCAGGAAAGCGAAGGCTGAATACAATCTGTGCAGGAGTGGATGCTGATAATATACTGCTACCTCCCTCATTTATATTAATGTTACATATGCATTAAAACCCTATGATATTAACAGTCTGTCTGGCTCCTCGAGTTGAGAGGCTGTTCTCGCCTTCCTCCTCACTTTTTTTCGTGTACAGCTTGGGATGTAACCAGCTTCCTGCAGCCTCCGCAGGACCCGCACACAGGGACGAAAGGAGATTTGGGGCATCGTGGGCCAGCGTTTTTTTCCTTCAGTGAGAATATGACTAAGAATAATAGCGCTCAGTGATGCGCTGCGGCTGTCTGCACTGTTGTGCACAGCAACATTGATTAGATTACTTCCCTGACTAATGGCCACTTCCCCTCCCTTAGAGAAGAAAGTGAATCTCTATCTGATAGCCAGTCTTCCATTCAGGCCTGGCTCTATCCACCACTTCTTTATCTACAGCACATCCATCTTAGCTGACGCAGAACAGGAGAAATCATTAAAACTTTATTTGATATCCTCATTTTCTGTCACAAATTCAGCAATATGAACATTAAAGAAACAGTGTCCCTGCTTCTGTACCTGAAAAAAGTGAGTCAGCAGCAATACTACACCTGTGCAGGTAAAGAGAAAAATACAGTGCCATTTGCCTTTGTCATAATGGTTTTTAAATGCTCATGTGCAATCAGAATTCCCTGTGGAATCTTAAGAGTTTCAATCCCCTTGCACTCTAACCTTTATTTTTCATTTCTGAGTTTTTCTTTCCTGCACCACAACCCTGTCTATTCCCCGGGGCACTTCTCAGCACTTCTCAGCACTTCTAGTTAGGACTCCAATTGCAATTCTTTACCTCACTCAAATACCCCAGACAGGGAATTTTTTAACATCATCGATAAAAAAAAAAAAAACT
>VVHJ01063822.1:4374-15538 GCA_015107715.1 Tylochromis polylepis
TTGAGAAAAGTACTTGGCTAAGTAGAAATATAATATAATATAATATAATATAATATAATATAATAAGAGTCAAGAGTGTGTTGATGAATGAAGAAAATTAGATAAGACAGCAAATGAAGGACAGATACAGTATTTGCTTTCAGGGTGTTGATGGGCAAGTACAGAGAAGATCAGAAGGAGCCTCACTGTGTCTTTGTGAAGAACTCTAACTACACTAACATTATGCTATTACTTTCATACCAGATCATTTAGCTAACCTTAATATATTATAATCAGATCTCTCTCCTTGCAGTTTATATGATATTGTGCCCCTCTCTCTCTTGTTCTGTGTGGGTGTGCTTGTATTCTTTCTTTGTATCTTTAAATATAAACTTCAGCCAGTCAGTCAGTGTGTCTGCAACAGACTTAAAATGGAAAGAGCTGCAGTTTTAACCTAATGTAGTTTTAGCATCCCACATTAGGGTGTCAACTGATACTTGTTTTAGACCATGCTGATGAATGTACATTGCAGGACGTGAGAATAAAATCCCTTTAAAGGCATGTAGTGCTCTATTGGTATGTTTACAGAGATTCAGAGAGGCACGCGGTGTCACAGTCAGTCTAGTGAGAATAGAATATGGGATTATCTGTGTTGGGTGTCTTGATGCATTAATTTATCTAATCCTTTTTGATGATATAGTAATATAATGGGACATTTTCCATGATTTAAAGGAACCCTCAGTGCTGTCTTTTTGCATATATTGCAAAGCACATCTTAAAACATTCTCTTTTATTACCAACAGTTTAATCTCGAGATGATTTTCTGGGATACACCTACAAGTTCTAACTGTAATTTAAGATACTTTTTTTTAAGTTCCATCAATATAGCAGCTCAAAAATGCTTGATATTAAGAAAATGTGAAATAAAATGTCAGAATAGTGTCAAAAGTAATACTCTAATTTGTCTAATTACTATATTTACTTATTTGAATAAGTGAAGACAAGTATGATGAGACACTAAATGCTTGAGAAACACTTAGGTGACTTTAAATACATGCTTACTCATTTCTGTCCAAACCACAAGACAAGCACAGCAGTCCAAAGCCCATCCTGCCTGCCTGCACCACAGAAAAGAACTCCAGTTGCTGGTAAGTAATGCTAAACTTAATTCTCAACAGAATGCAGTGAAATTACTGTACTATAAAAAAAACAATCTAAAAAAATGTGGTGATTGATTGATTATGATTGTAAAAAAATACTAGATAATACAAGAAAAAATGTTATGAAACCCTTTTGACTGGTCACCATAGCTTTGGTGTCCACAGTTCAAACAAATAGCTCATAAATAGTGCTGATGTGTTGACCAGAACAACAAAATTTAAGCTTAAAGTAGCAATTTGAAAATAGATCAAGTTTTCACAAGTAATTATTGCTGCTACATATTCATTAGTAGTAATAATTACTACTAATAAGTGTTTGATAGGATAACTCTAATATAGTGTTCAAGAAAAGAAATGCGGCCTCTACCAGCGGGCGCAGAAAAAACATAGTAAAGAATAAAAATGGTTTTCAAAGCCAGTTATTTATAATTATCAGCCATATAACAATTAATATAACAATTAAAATGAGAGTTACTAGACTTAATAAAATAATGGGAAGTCTTGTACTGTATGTGTTTTTCCTTAATAAAATGTGATTTTCAGAAAATATCTGACATACAGGTACCACCCACACACATGCACACAGAACTTTAACTAAATGTCATGTTGTACTGTTGTACCACTGGGTATTTACAGCTAGCACTCAATGCTAAACGTGTCACTTTTTTCTTATCCTTCTGTTTTGTAACTACATATTTGCTAAATTATTTTATGTCGTGGACATAGGCATGTTTCAGGCAGATCTTTGATGGATATTTGCAAATTTATCATTCAGTACTCATCTGCCAGTAGCTCATGTTCTTGTGCATTCTTGTCTTGGTACATGCAAACAAAAAGTACACAAACAAAAGCAAGAAGCAGCATTGTTGATTAATGTAAAAGAAAGACTCATGTTAATTTATAATGGGGTAACATGAACACCCATTGAATCCGACATAAAGCTCGGTAACTGCTCTCACGGGATTAGCTGTAGTTCTGGAAGTAGCACAGGCCATCTCCTAACTGGAACACTGGTGAATGCTCTAGTCTGCAGAGTATCCTTGGGCAAGATACTGAACCCCGAGTTTCTCCCAACGTGTTTGTCAGAGTTTGAATGTGTGTGTGACTGTAAAATAGAAAGCACTTAAATGTAGAAAAATTGTGTGTATGAGACATGTTGTAAAGTTCTTTGAGTGCTCAAGTAGAAAAGTGCTATGTAAAAACCAGTTCATTTAATATTTACAGTGAGTCTAGTACTCTGGTCACACTGAAGGCAAATAATCTCTTCCTCAATTTTCTCCACGTAAGGGAAAAAGGACCAGAAATATACCATCCAGGTGCCAGTGGTGAATTCACATGCCACAGAGTAAGAAGACATCTTATTTTAAATTTGGTGAGTGACTGTTGTCATGGTGACATTAGTTAAAAAGCACAAAAATGTCTAGTATGTCAATAGTTGTTGCATCATTTTCCAAAGTAGGAATAGTTTCAATTGATCCATTGTATAGATAATCCACACACAAAAAAATCTAAAAGGTTATGAATTTTTCTGCTTCTAAATAAAACTGGATTTGTTCGTACACTACACATGCAAAATAATCTGACTGTGTCCAAACAGAAGATGATTTTGATCTACATTATCATCGCAGCTCCAGCAATAACCACTGTGGCACAAGGTACACTTCGACTATTTAACAGTACGTAGAAGAACAAAATAAATCCACATTGTTAAGTCATTCTTAAAATCATTTTAATGTTTTATCTTATGATTTATTATTTAGTCTGATGAGAGAACATTTATGTTTGATATAGTGCTGTACAACATTAGATCAGATAACAGTGTCATTAATACAATTACTCAAGTTGCATAGACATGAATTTTGTCAGTAATTATTAATCAGTTACATACATACAAAGTATATGGTTTTCTGTTTAGTGCAAATAAATGACAGTTATTAATTTCCCTCTTCGTATAAATTTGCTTATTTATTTTCTTACCAGGGTCTTCAGAGTGCAACCTAACTGAACCTGGACCCCATAAGTGTTTTGGAGTATTAGGAGAACCACTTGTTTTTTACCTACCTACTAATCCACATATAAAGACAAGCTTGAAAAAGAGTGCAGAAAACTTTTTAACATTAAAAAATGATACATTAGTTAATCTAAATGAAAAATACAAGACTCGTACTATATTCTTCACAAATGGAACATTGAAGCTCAAAAAAGCAACAAAAAATGACTCTGGAGAGTACGAGATGGAAACATTCAGTTCTACTGAAGGTGTGTTATTGTACACAGTTAACATCCATCTACATATACTAGGTAAGACCAACAACTTATCGACTTATTGAATAACATCTGTGCAATAACAATGTACATGTCAAAATGTGGTTTAGAGCTAAAACCAGAAATTTAAAAAAGCAGGTAGTTATATGAACAGTTTATAGATTGTATTTATCATTGTTCTTATTACTGGTTATACATTTTAAGAGAGTCATCAAATTATCATTCATTTTGTGCACAAATTTCACATAAGTAAGTTATGAGTAAGCACTTCCATAATGCCTATGTTGATATAGTTACACTTTTCAGAGTAGCAGTGAATGTCATGTTGCAGTTCGTACTGCGTCTATATGTGACTATATGTTTGTCTTTCAGCCGCTGTGTCAGAACCAGCAGTTTCACAGACGTGTTTGTCACCAAACCAGATGACAGTCAGCTGCTCTTCTGAAGGAGATGAAGACGAGGTCATTTTGTCTTTGGATGATAAGTTGTTGATGCAGACTAAAGCCAACGGTACAGAAAACCGCAACATTTCAAATGTTACCATCAACTTACCTGGTCAACTGATGGGAAACCTGACCTGTATTGCTCAAAACAATGTCAGCAGAGAACAAACCATCATCCACCTTACAAGCTGTACAGGTAGTGTGCTTCCAATTATTCGGTACAGAAACATATGTAATAGAAAAGCACATGTTAAATGTTTTGTAAAGCTAAAATATATCTTTGGATAATCAAAGATATTAATAACCTGTAACATTTTTCAAAAGCAGCATAGATCTGTTTTGAAAAGTTATCTATGTTGACAAAGTCTCCTAAAGATCACAAAATTTGCAACCTGCAGTTTTTTTTAAACTTTAATAATTTTGCAGGTATCACTAGAAACGGAGTTTTTGTAGATACAGATAATAGTTTGCAGAGCTGGCAGTGGATGTTAGATTGCAATTCATACTGCATCCATATGTGACTGTGTGTTTGTCTTTCAGCTCCTGTGTCAGAACCAGCTGTATCTCAGGTGTGTTTGTCACCAGAACAAATGACAGTCAGCTGCTCCTCTGAAGGAGATGAAGTAGAGTTCATTTTGTCTTTGGATGATAACGTGTTGATAAAAATCCAACCCAAGATTGCAGAAAACCACAGCATTTCAAATGTTACTGTCACCTTACATGGTCAACTGATGGGAAAGGTCATGTGTATTGTCCAAAACAATATAAGCAGAGAACAAACAATCCTCCACCTTACAAGCTGTACAGGTAATATAAAAAAATAATTAAATTCTGTTCTATTTAAACAGTCATTTATTTTATTGTTAATTTTTTTTTGTTTAGTATATGTATTGATAGGCATTTTTCTAATTAAGTGATTTATTTGAGTTAAAAAAAAAATCAGTCAGTCTTATAGGTCTATAGACCAGCTGCGTTATAGATACTGAAGCATAAATAAAATAAAGTATGACTTGAGGATATTATATCCCTATAAACTATATTTACATTATTTCAGTACATTTTTCTTAATGGTTTTAATTTCTAGGTAATATTTCTGACCAATGTGTTGTGACTATGGCTGTGGTAGGAAGCATTGCCATTCTACTCGTTTTGGCTGTGTTTCTTGGTATCAGGAAATTCAAAAATACAACTGGCATTATGACTGTTAATGAAGGTAATATTTTAAATTAACTGTGTTGTCTTTATCAGTTTTGTCTCAATGAGCACCACACAGAAATATATACTAAATTGTCATAAAAACTTTACAGTTAGTGGGATAATTTGTTGGATAAAAGGATATTTTTGTAGCATTGCTTCTGTACAGGACCACAATGGATTTGAACTCAAACAATCAATATGTGATTGAAATACTGACTTTCAGCTTTAATTCAGTGAGTTTTACAAAAGTTTTTCATTAAATACTTAGTAATATTTACCCCTCAGATGTAAAAGGCTGATGGGTTATTGTCGTCACCCTGCCTAGTGGATGGGCAGGTGGGACACCCAAGTTTGTGAATGTGATAATTCGAGAATAAAGAAATGTAGGAGTTTCAAAATGAAATCATATGTGTATCTACAAAAAATCTCGGATGATTTTGAATCTCAGTGAACTAGATCTCAAGGTCAGACATCAAGTTTTCTGAAAATCTTGTGAATATGATAACTCGTGAGAACAAAGCGACGTGGGATTTCATAGGTTTATCTACATGGACACTGAGGGTACCACTGGCCACTGCCAGTATTTTTATTTTACAGTCTCCAGTTTTCAGAGGATCAAAATTTACCGGACAAAATGATGTGATTTAAAATGCAAGGATCGATTTTAATACTTCAATTTTGCAGTATGACTGAAGACTGAAGTATTAAAGGACTGCAGTCCTGGAAGAGCATCACAAGCCATGTGTTGCCAGAAGCAATGTGTTGCTAGTTTGCGGCTTATCAATTTAATTATGTATTTAATAGTTGAAAGGCATACTGTATTGGGCTGAGATAAGGTGACTGACTGGCCATTGAATAATATCCCATCTCTTGGGCTTCTTTTGTAGGATGTTATGGGTCAATACCTATTTGCAATGTGAAGCACTGTCCGATCTGTTATGTAGTATCTGACAGAATCCCGGCAGAGAACATAGCCCCGTTTGCTTCAGAATTCATCATGCTACTTCTGTCAGCAGTCACATCATCAATAAGCACGACTGACCCAGTTCCACTGGCGGCCATTTGCCCATAACATTACTTTAACCTAGTCATACAGTGGGTATGCTTGGGCTCATGAGCGATTTCACTCCTTTTCCATTCTTTCCTCCTCCCATCATTCTGATAAAAGTTAATATTGGTTTCATCTGTCCAGAGAATTTCTTTCAGAAATGTGCAGGCTCTTTTTAGATCAAATCTGGCCTTACTCTGCTTGAGTGTAACCAGTGGTTTGCAGCTTGTTATGAACTTGTTATGTATTTCCACTCAGGAAGGTTGATTCCTGAATGGTCTTGATTGTAGACCTTGACAGTGATACAAATCATCTCTTTCTGTTCTTGACTTCTTTAGATATTGTGAAGCCATGAGGTGTTGAGTGGGTAGCGTGTTAGGGATCGTATGTGGCTAAATGGTAGTGGCAAAAAGGATGAAAATAACTGGAGTAAATGTATACACTATATTGCCAAAACTATTCACTCACTCATCCAAATAATTGAATTCAAGTGTTCAATTACTGTTCCAATCACTTCCATGGTCACAGGTGTATAAAATCAAACAACTAGCCATGCCAACTGATTCTGTAAACATTTGTGAAAGATTAGGTCACTCTAAGGCGCTCTCAGGAATTCCAGCGTGGTACCGTGATAGGATCACCGCCTGTGCAAAAAGTCCAGTCGTGAAATTTCCTCATCACTAAATATTCCACAGTCAACTGTTAGTGGTATTATAAGAAAGTGGAAAGTGGTAGGCCATGTAAAATCACAGAGCAGTGGCACAGTACGCAGAGGCCGGCAACTTTCTGCAGAGTCAGTCGCTACAGACCTCCAAACTTCATGTGGCCGTCAGCTTAGCTCAAGAAAATCCCAAAGAAAGCTTTCATGGAATGGGTCTCCAAGCCTTACACCCCCAAGTGTGATGCAGTTGTGTAAAGCACAGCGCCACTGAACTCTAGAGCGTGGACGTGTTCTTTGGAGTGACAAATCACAGATGGGGTCAAGGGTGGGGGTCAGGGAATATCTCTTGGAGAGAAGAAGAATGGTGTATTTGAGATGGCCACTGCAGCTTATACATTTTTAAGAATGTACAAAGTTGTTGTTGTTTGGCCACTCTTAAAAGTTTTGCCGTCTCTCTGGTTTATTTTTTTGTTTTGGTCTCCCTTACTTATGCTGACATACATTTGGGCCTCATATTTAAAATTACAGCAAAAAGCTATAAAATAGAAATTTAGAGCTTTGTTAAGATTTTAGATATGATGTCTGCTTCATTTTTCAGGAAATAAAAAGGGAACAGAACCTGACCTTAATGCAGCTTGTCCATTAATTGTCTAACTATCCAGTTTTGAGCCTCTGAAAATGGGGGTCTATTTTTTAATGCCTTGAATTAAGGCTAATTAAGTCTTCACTTCAATCACATATTTTTGTTTGATTTGAAATCCACTGTGGTGATGTACAGAGCCAAAACTACAAATATTGTGTCATTGTGAATCTAACTCTCTTGTTACAAGTTTTTGATGTAAAATATTAATGTCCTTTGATTACACAAGACACAGATTTCTGTTTCTACTTCTTTCAGATGACGCTGAAGAGGACGTTGTCTACTCAGATATTAGACTGAAGCAACATGCAAGAGAAACAACACCTATTTCAAATCAAGATTCAAGTTAACGTTCTCCTAAAACAATCTGACATTCTGAAACCTAAACCTAACATGTTGACTTTTGGTCAACTGGCTTCTAAAACTATGCCAATTTAGCAGTTCCAGCTTTGCAGTGAGCATAAAGGTAAACATATTTAACAAGTACTCACTGGATTACTTTAATTTTGAAGAAAACCTAAAGGGGGGAAAAGCTATTTAGAAGGCATTTAATATACATGAAATACTTATTTATACTTATTTATAAATACTTCATATTTGAACTACATTTTATTTGACATAATTCAAATAAACTTCAACAACCCTGTAAAAGTTCTAACCAACATTTTACATTTAACTTTGAAGATTTAAAAAAAGGCTTTGGTCAGTGATGGCACTTCCTTTGTGTGTTGTTTAGAAGACATGGGCTGTGCCTCTTGTTTGAGATAAAAGCACAATGAAGCATCAGGGTTACTTTTTGTCTGTGTTGTCATGACGTTAAAAACCACAAACTATATCCTGTTTTCACTGAGCTGCCAAACTTCGAAACCATGTGACACTGCCTAAGCTGCACAGATGTCAGTGAGAAAGCAACAAAACTGTATAATGCATAACTCTGGCTTGTTTGTTCACTATTATTGATCATAGTAGAGACTTACTCTTATCAAGTAACAATCTTAAGATCTAAGATCATGAAAAGAAGGCTTTAATTTTTTTGAAGATGTTTTACCTCTCATCAGGTGGAAAGTCCCAGTTATTTAACCCCTAGTAGGGGGTGTCCCTTAGGAGGTGATCGTTGACCCACTATTAATCATCTGCGACATGACATTAGCCAAGGTGTGGAAAAAGGCGTGGGCCATTACCACCAGAGGTTTTGGATGAAACCTTTGATGAAGACCTTTACCCTATCATATAAACTATTGAGGTCAGTGTCACTTGGTGTGAGTGGGGGTTGAAGCATCTGGGAAGGGATCTCAGGACTGTATTGTCGGTAGTTGACAGTTGGTGTCGTAAGTCAACCCCACTGTTCAAAGATGGTTGTTAACAGTGGACATAGATGGTCTCTTTTGCTCCTCTTTCAAATCATCTGTCTTCTCGGTCCAAAATGTGAACATTGGCATCCCCAAAAGAGTGACCTTTATCCTTTAGGTGCAGATGTACAGCTGAGTCTTGTCCTGTTGAGGTGGCTCTTCTATGTTTTGCCAAGTATTTGTCAAGTAGCTATGCAGTTTCTCCAGTGTAGAGCTCACTGCACTGCACAGCATATGCTTTGTTACTTAGCTTGAGTTTGGATGACTGAGAACAAACAGGAGACATCAAACAGCAATACAAAAACATCAAGGGTACAAACCCCTCTCCAGGCAGTTCTTCTAAGTAGTATTTTAAAAATAGTTTTAATATCTTGTGTAATGTGACATAAATCCATCAGTAGCAAGAATTTGTGTTATATTCTTGACATGTATGAAAGAGTCAGTACATGGAGTTTGTGAGACACGTATAACTGTGTGTGTTTGGTCGGTACCCTGGTGATGCAATTCAAATTTCATTGTCTTTTCAAATGCAATGACAATAAAGGCTTTGAATCTTGTTGACCAACATTTAGATTTTCAGTAATATTTGTCAAGTTTTGTGATCCCGTGGCATTTTTGAAGTATAATAAAATCTGTGCTCTCCTAATGTTTTACATAAATCTGTCTCAAAGTGTTGCATTTATTTTCTGTATGTATCTCAGCCATACAAACCATTACATTTAAGCCAAGCATAATGGAGAACGGGACAACACTGTAATAACCTCACATTAAACAAGAATTGGTGTTTTCCTTTACATGTATTAGCTGGTGATTAGTGATTATTCTGTGATGATCTAGTAAAAGCTGTAACCTTTAGTAGTAAATGTAAAAACGCATAGTATCAGCATGCCAAAGTTTTTACAAGTAACTAAAAGCAATAAAATGCAGAGCACGGGATCTGCAAGATGTGTGAAATTGTGAATGTATGGAGAATGGCCTCAATACAAGCACATCCCATAGAATCTGTTCATCTGTATTATGAAACTGTGTGTTTTGTAAATGTGTAAATTTCATTCAGATTTAAAAGTGTGCCATCATTTGTAAACGTGGAGACAAATCTGTAACTATGTGCACAGAAATGAGTGATTTATAAGACAATAAATATTTTTCTGAAGCCGCTGAGAATAAAGACAAGCCATCAGTTGCAACTTGCCCATTCGTTCGACTGGCTGTCAGTTTTACATATGATTTTTGCTTTACTCAAATGTTTATACACAAATGTGTGAACAGACTTTTCTCTATCTCTTCACATCAATCCTGAGACGGACATCACAGGTTTGTGCTGTCTGCCACGCAGTACTTCAGAATATACATGTTAGTGTCCCTATATCAGAGACACTGAAAAAGAAAAGAGTTGTGGCTTTAATCTAGTGTGGTTTTCACACCAGGGTGTTAACTGATACTTCCTTTTGCTTGTTTTCACCAACTTTTGTGATGCAGACTGTGATGATAAATGTACATTGCAGGACATTAAAAAAAAACATGCTGTCTGACAGACAGCATGAACCTGACAGACATACTACATGGGATAAATGATTTGATATGCAATTTTTAGGTGTTTTCATAAGTATCTAGTGCTGTATCTTTGTTTAAAAAACAAACAAAAAAGTCCCCAAAATAATATTCTTAACAGAACTGAAGCAGGAGTATCTAGAGGGTTCAGTATCTAACAGGCAGTTATAGTGATGCACCAGACAGCTGCTTACTGGGCAAACAGGTCTGCTGGTAATGCAGTCAATATGAGACTGCACTACCTGCATCACCTTGACCAACCGTTGACGTATGCCAAGATCCTCTTCATGGACTTCAGCTCGACCTTCAACACTGTCATCCCAGACATACTCCACCAGAAGTTCACCCTGCTTAGTGTGCCTGCATCCACAGACCATCAATACTGGCCTCCAGGGCGTTTCTCCCCCGCTGATCTTCTTCCTCTACACCAGTGGTTCCCAAAGTGGGGGATGCAGAGCTATTGCAGGGAGGGGGCACAGTATGAATAAAAAAAAAGAATGCTTGGACACTGCTAGCATAATGGACAAGTTTTTGACGGGGCTCCCACACAAACGCAAAGCAGAAGATGAAGCATTGCCAAATATGCTTCCAAACCAAAGACTAGAAAATATGATGAAGCATATCTTGCCTTTGGCTTCACCTGCACAACGGTGGTGCCAAGGTAGGTATCCCCGACAGAATTTGTTTCACCTGCATCGGGAGCACGCGCTGGGCTGTCCAAATCATGGACAAACAGTATCCCACAGTTGTTTATGTTTTTAAACCCATTTTGCACAGAAAGGCATTTTTTGGAAAATGTATTGATAGCAATGTTGAATATTCTTACACAGTAAAAAAAACAAAAAACAACAACTACACGTAAAATAATTAC